>JASDQU010212051.1:0-12107 GCA_032191745.1 Picea mariana | reverse complement strand
CAGTTGGTTTGACACCTTTCTCTTTGTTTGGTGAGTTTGGTAACAATTCTTTTGCATCAGCTATAATTTTGGCTGGGGGTAACCCCGGTTATGGAAAACCACATCCTGTACAGGGTACTATTCCTGCACAGGGGGCACACTTAGGAATTCCTTCCTCACAAGAATCTTGGAAGCCATGGCAGGGACCAGTCCCCTTGCCAGGGATGTCGATTGGGGGAAACCCTTTCCACACCCAATGGAACCCCGGGCAAGGCCCAACACCTATGCCCATTGGATTGGAAAGGGGCAACCCCTCCCAGAATCCTTCGAATGTGACGCAAGCTCAGCCCATTACGTCTTGTTATGGGAACCAGCAGATGATGTCTCAACAAGTGCTCAATCTGTACTCTAGTCACAGTCATGGTTATTACCAGATCCCTGGCCAACAACCTAAATTTTCCTAGCAACTTGGTGCTAGTCAAAACCTAGGCTCCTTTTTCCTCGACTATAATCCATAACCCAAATTACCATTTCTGGAAACCCTGCACTTGCCAGATTTGACAAGGATCTTAAATGACTCCATCTCTCACAATCCGAGTTCACCTCCTATGTCGACCAAGTTTCCTTTGGACATTCCAAATTTTGAGGCCAAGCCTAACAAAGATCCTGGTGATCACGTGACTACCTTCCACTTATAGTGCTAATCCAACTCATTAAGAGATGACTCCATTTAGTTGCAATTGTTTCAACGCACTCTCATAGGGAGTGATATGAAATGGTACATTGAGATCGACCATTCACGATACTCTTCCTTCAGCGAATTGGCAATGTCTTTCTTTAACCATTTCCAATTACCTGTGAGATATGATGTTGGCACCAAATTGATGGCCAATTTCAAGCAGACAAAAGAGGACCATATCTCGGATCATATTCGAGAATGGAAATGCCAGAAGAGTTTGATCAAAGTGCCATTCCCACCATCATTCCTGCTAGAGTGGTTCCTTAAGTATTTGGTACCCCAATTATCTAAATACATCGCAACATCCAGAGTGTTTTCCAAGGAAGATGCAATAATGAAAGTGCAACAGCTAGAGCTAATTTACTCTCAATCTGGTTTACTCTATGATATTTTTCCAGATGCACCGAGGTCAATCCTTGACAAAACCAAGCAAAGGTCTGGACCACATGCTGATGGAATGATTGGTTTAGCACAAACCAAGCCTATTGATCCATTGTCAAATAAATTGCAACAATTTTCGATACAACAGACAATGGCCATCCAAACCACTGGTTCGGCTTCTCCCCCTACCTAAAATTCGGATGCACACAATGTGCAAACGACAAACCCAAAGGCCACCCAACAACCTGATGGAAAGAAGAAACAACAGAAAAAGGGTAAGGGGGATAAGAAACCCACCAATAATGATGGCAGTGGCGACACTGAAAAGAAGAAGTCAAAGTATCCTTGTAATCTTTGCAAGGAAGACCACTTGATCCATTAGTGCCCTCGGCTTGTGGAGGCCTAGAATTTATTGGCACAGCAACAGCCTATCATGTTAATGAACCCGTTCCCACACAGGAAAAGTATAACTCAAGCCTCCTCGAGCGCGAAAGGGGGCAGTCAAGGACCCCTTCCATCTTCAAGTAATCCTTCATCCACAAATGTGTATATGATGAAAGTTGATGCCTATATAACGACTAGAGCACATGATTACGGAAATCCAGGAACCTCTGAGAAGGGTAAGGAAGCCGAAAACCCACCTCATTCTCTTCAGATTGAGAAGACATTGGGCGAAACAATGACATGCATCCCCAAAGGTGCGTTCAAGAAAGATTCTTACAACCCAAACACAAGGGCCGCCTAGAACTACTCTGTGGTGGAGGATTTATCACAAACCCTTTATGCGATGTCTGCTTTGGAAGTCCTCCAGAGTTTCCCTTCCCAAAGAAAGGCCCTCTTAGCTGATTTAGGCTCCATCGAGACTTGTAACCTAGGAGTGATCATGCTTGATACCTCTAACTTAAAACCTCATCTTCCTTACCACGTAGCTTTTCATATAGTAGTGGATTATACCACGAAAATGTTTACCCGAAATATTTTCCATACAGTGGTGGATGAGGGTGCCTCGACATGCGTGATGTCTTTGGCATGTTGGAAGGCCATCGACCAACCCATTTTGTCTCTATCACCTATTCTACTTATAGATTTTGATGGTCATTCTTTATGACCACATGGGATCATCCCTTCTTTCCCCATGCAATTAGGAGGAAAACTCATGTGTGTCGAAGTTGAAGTGGTCGATCCGTCCCTCGACTACAAACTTTTGTTAGGAAGGAGTTGGACCTACACTATGCAAGCAATGGTCGCGAAAGTGTTTTGGGTCTTGTTATTTCCTCACGAGGGTCGGATTGTGACCATTGATCAGTTATCCTTCTCTCATCCTAACCCTTCATCGGGAGTATCCATGGTCCTGATGATTGATAACCCCCAGCCTGGCATAAACAATGTAGGGGTTGGTTTGTGCCCATCATTGATGGGTAATTTCAATTGCCTACCTCCGACCAACAATTTCCATTATATGACAGTTGTCCTTGACCAGCCTCGGGCTGAATTTTTTCAAATCTCATCATTTTTCACAATGTACTTTCACGATTCATGGACCCTTCCTTCCCCATCCACTACGATGGAAGGGAAAGAGAACCATGGCATGGCCATGCCTTTCTCCATGGCAGAAGTTTCATACTCAATCATTCAACGAGCTTCTGTCGACCCTGATCTGACTCCAGCACAATAGTTAGATCCGGTACTCAAGCCTATTTGGGCTCAAGGTTCCCTTGTTGATACATATTTTTTAGACTTAGTCTTGCCTGGCAATGACTAGTCTGGACAGACCCTGGGATGATATTCATCATAGATCTTACTTTCTCCCAGAGTTAGGACAAATTGAAGCAGGAGAATTCACTCTGACTATGAATGGAGACAAAGGTTGTCCTATCAATCCTTTGGCAACACACATGGTTTACGCTGAAGGAAATATGGCAACAATAGCCAAAACGATACCTATTGACATCTCCAAAACCCATGGCATCATGGAGAATATCTTCATTGGAGTGGACTGCTCCCCTAAGGAGATTCAAATCTATATAGATTTATTTAAAGAATTTTGCAACGTCTTTGCCTGGTCTTACAAGGAAATGCTAGGCATAGACCTAAGAATTGTCGAACATGAAATCATGACTTATCCTAATGTCAAGCTGGTCCAGCAGAAGCTTTGTCTAATCAATCCTAGGAATGCAACAGTTATCAAGGTTGAAGTAGAGAAACTACTTAAATCTGGTTTCATCTACCCTGTCCAATTGACTGAATGGGTATCGAATCATGTGCCAGTCAATAAAAAATAGGGTACGATTCGCATATGAACAAACTTCCATGATATGAACAAGGCCTTCCCAAAAGATAATTTCCCCATGCCATTTATTGACCAGATAGTCAATGAATGGATAGGATGCGAGGCCTTTTCATTGATGGATGTTTTTTTAGGATACACTCAATTACAAATGAAACCCGAAGACCAACACAAAACCTCTTTCATCTGTCCATGGGGTACATTCACCTATCATAAGATTCCTTTTGGTCTGAAAAACGCTAGAGATATGTTTCAGCGGGCCATGTATTTTGCTTTCCACAACCTCAAACATATAGTCGAGGCTTATCTTGATGATTTAGCATCATGATCACGTAAGAGAGATGATCATATGGAACACCTCTGACTTATCCTTGAATGTTGTCTCTACTACTGAATCCACTTGAATCCAAACAAGTGTAGTTTTTGTGTCACATCATGTCGTATGTTAGGTTTCATCATTTCGACAATAGAGATCATGCTCGATACTCTTAAGATTGAGGCAATAGTTCAATTGCCTCCCCCGTGCACCATACCTCAACTTCAGATTCTGCAGGGAAAAGCGAATTTTCTACGGTGTTTCATCGCAAACTATGTTGAGATCACAAAGGGTTGTATGCATTTATTGAAAAAGGATGTTCCTTTTCATTGGGACAAAGCCACTCAACACTCTTTCGTAGCATTGAAAAGAGTCCTCATATCAACCCCTCTGCTTCGGCCACCCAATTATAATAAAGATTTCCTATTATACTTGGCCATTGCAGAGTCGACTATCGGTATGGTCTTAGTTCAGGAGGATGATTTACTCTCAAAATACATGATTTATTACCTAAGCCGAGGTCTAGTTGTACCAGAACTCAATTATTCCCATATTGAAAAACTTGTGTTGGCAGTAGTTCATGTTGTCCAACGGTTTCGTCATTATATTTTGTTCCGCAAGACCACCGTCATTGCCGTTGTAAATCCATTTCAATACATATTGACACAACGAGTCATCGGTGGAAGAATTAGTAGATGGATAGTTATCCTCCATGAATTCAACTTGGAATTCGTTTCGGAGAAATCCAAAAATTCGATGGTCTTCACGGAACTCATATCAGAACTTCCGGTTGAATCAGGTGCTGTTATACCTGACGAATCACCTATCAAAGGAAACATGTTTTTGATCGTGTCTTCTGACCCTTGGTATGGAGATGTGCTTGTTTATCTCTAGGCTTTGAAGTGTACCACCTCTGCTTCTCGTGATGAGCGTCGTCATATACACCATCAGGCTAAGAACTATCTCATACTCGAGGACACATTGTATCGTCAAGGTGTAGATTGCATCCTTCACCGATGTCTCACTCATGAAGAAGAAGAAATCATTCTTAATGATTGCCACACTGGAGCATGTGGTGGTCATTTGTCTGGGTTTGCAACAACCCAAAAGATTCTACAAGTCAGTTACTTCTGGCTGACATTAATCAAAGATTGTGTTGAATCAGTCAAGAAGTGCCACCCGTGTCAGATCTTCTCTCGAAAGATGAGGGCAAACCCCACTCCTATGTTTCCCATTATTACTGTTGGTCCCTTCACTAAACGGGGGATTGATTACACTACATGTAACTCCCCTTCATCCTTGGGGCACTACTATATCATCATAGCAGTAGACTACTTCACCAAGTGGGTCGAAGATATGCCAATGTTCAAAGATGAGAGGGAGACATCATCCCTCTTTTTGTTCAACCAGATAATAGCAAGGTTCGGTGCCCCGAGAGAGATTTTTACTGACCACGACAGTCACTTTCAGAACAAAATCATGACCAAGTTAACATCAAAGCTTGGGTTGAGGCAAGAAAATTCATCACCTTATTACCCCCAAGCGAATGGTCAGGTGGAAGCTATAAATAAATATATTAAAGCCATTCTACAGTGCATGATCAATTCGGCCAAGTCAAATTGGCATTTGATGTTATATTCAGCATTATGGGCTTACCAAACGTTTGTTAAGACTTCAACCATTTTCTCACCTTTTCAACTTGTTTACGGGCTGGAAGCAATCTTGCCTATAGAATGCCAAATCCTGTCGTTAAAGTTGGCAGTACAATTATGTCCAGATACTTCACCACTTGAAGAATGGTTACTATACCTCGAACAACTCAATGAACAACGTCATGACGTGGCCTTGTCTAAAAAGGCTCACAAACAAAATGTCAAGTGTTAGTATGATCGGTTCGTTCGTCCTCAGATTTTCTCTGAAGGCAACCTTGTCCTGGTCTATGACTAAGATAACTACCCCCTAGGGGAAGGCAAGTTCAAACCCATGTGGTTTGGACCTTTCATCGTGAAAGAAGTACTATAGAAGGGTGCTTATTTTCTGGTGGACTTTGAGGGAAATGTTTTGCAGAGCCTAGAAATGGGCTCTACCTCAAGAAGTATTACTCATAGGTTGGTAGCCTTGGGTGACATTTTTGTAATATATGTATAGTCTGTGTACTATTACTTTTTGGGTTTTTGGTTTTATGGATGTGTCATTTTTTATGTCATCTTCTTCACTAAGGCAGATGTCAAGTGAATCAGAGGTGTTCGTTGGATTTGCAGATGACGCTAGCTGGAACACTTGAAAACTTGCCTCTGTAACTTGGGTGAGGGCCAGTTGCTATCTTCAGGAGGTATATGTTTAGGTGACAGTGCAAACAATGTCGTCGAATACAACTCAGTGATTGAGTTACTTCATGACACTTTGCCACTTAGTATCTCTCACCTCCGGGTCTATTTATATGCTCAATTTGTTGTGTCTCAATTAAATGGAGTATACCATGTTCATGATCCTACTCTATACTGACGATTCATTAGGGTACATGTCTTAGAAAGAACCTTTGATTATATTACATATTTTCATGTTCATAGGAAATTAAATCAAGTTACAGATACTCTAGCTAATCAAATATTAGATTGGCATCTTTCACACATGTAAGAAAGACACACACATGCACATGTAAATACATTTGTAAAGTAGATGTAATACATAAGACATTAAAAGACATAAAAATCCATATATAATATCAAAAATATCATAGTACATGGGTGGGCGCAAGCGCCTCAAAAATACGTCTAGTAGAAAGTCATGGGGCTTATGCCCTCAAAAATATACAAGTAGTTCCCTCGGCACGTAAGCAGTCTAGCCTAACTAAGGATGGGGCCTGTTGGCCCTATTATAATGATCAACAACGTTTCCCAAATGCCAAAAAATCCAAACCCACGTCCATGGTTCCCCCACTACATGAGGCTACATAGATGGCGACAGATCCTCGATCTCTTCCATGGGGACTATGCGAGTAAGTGAGGTAAAGTTCCACTCTACCTGTCTCAAAAATATCTCAACCTCACCAGCTAGAGGTTCCCCTACTGCTGTTGATCCGTCGATTGCGGCTGGTGTGGCCTCTAGTTGAGGACGTTGCCTAGTCCTCGCAAAATCCACTGGACGCACCAGTCCAACATCTACACACAACAAACACATATTTGTCAATTACTTCGGTATACATAAAAAATGATATATATAAAAACAACATAAAAATTAAAAAAACTTTGAAAAGAAAACTTACCTATCTCTCCTCGTACCACTCCGGGAGGTACGCCCATGTATGGGTCCCTGGAAAAGTCAATTCTGGCATAGGGATAGTCCTTTATTGTTGAAATCTGCCAAGACCACCAATCGAAAAACTTGTTGTCAAAGGCCTCAATAGTCCTCCCTCCCCCCTGTCGCGGAAATAGTGCCACCCATCTATGAACTGTTGGAGAGGAGGCTACATTCCCTCAAACAATCTCCCTCGAACTCAGACTAGGTACCCTCTCAAAAAAGAAAGCACAAAGGATAGTACCAAATCCAAAGTTTTTGTGCCTCTACATTCGACACTCTGTCAACTGCCTTTTCATGCAGTGAAGTAATGTAGTACTCTAGTCAAATATTTGTGCATTTAAGCACTGAACCGCACAATTCATGTGCACCCTTGAAGCCTGGTGTAAAACCGTGGATCCGGTAATCCGCCCAATGAGTAGAACTATCACTTTCGGTGATAGGTTGTTGATCTTGTGAACCGTCGCCTCAGTACCCACCATGTCAGTACCTGCCTCACAATGGAGGTTAATCAACTCTGCTATGTTGTGAGGCCCAGAAGGAAACATGTGAAGGTTGACTGGTTACCCTCTCCTTGAGAGGCCAGTCAAAAAGTAGATATTTTTAGTCGTTGGAGTCAACGACTGTCCCTGAAGCATGAACACCTTCGCATCTGGGTGCCAGTAATCAATCAAGGCATTCTGCATCCTAGGTTGTGCCCACATAAATGCACTCTGGAAGAACTTAAACAAGCCACATTGAGCTAGTAAAGCTACAACATCAGGGTCATATGAGACCGCAACATCAAAGTCCTCATGCTGTCTCTCTCTCTCAAGTGGACATACATCCTACAATTGACAAGTCTAGGGGGGATTAGCCTTTGCATTTTTTTAAATTTTTTCTTATCTTAGAAGGTATACATTTTCTATAATGCACATAGTCGTGTGTGCATGTGTGAAACCTTTCCTCTGCATGAATGCACATGTGTGTTGTATTAAGACAGCCCGTGTATATGTAGGGCCGACCTTTTTAAAGGTTGATGCCCCCTCATAAAACAAAAAAGAAATGATTTAATGATGTATTGAAATGCAAGGGGGGTTAGTATGTACTTACTTGGTCCAAGAAGAAGTTTGTTTCATCCACTGAAGCTCCCGAAATAAATTATTTTCACAAAGGGTTATTTTTGGCTTTTTAGTCAATTTCTCAATTTGCAATAGTGATAATGAGCTGCCAGCCTCTATTTATAGACCTTTTTGGCCACTTTTTGTCAATTTTTGGACCCTTTTGTCATTTTTTCTAAATTGAAAATCATTTAGTATGGTTCATGAGTTTTCTATGGATTGTTACGATAAGTGTTACTTTGGGTATTGGGAATTTTTTTGAGATTTGGGTCTTTTTAAAGGTCCTTTGGTAAAAATTTGTTTTTTCCAACTTGTTGCATTTAAGATAGGATTCCACCTCTACTTTCTACATCTCGTTGTGTTTGTCACTACTTGTGACACAGAACCATCATTGTTGCTTTAGAAGTGTCGTATTTTAGTGGTAGAGCCTACCTTAACATGGATTCCCTAGGTAGATCCTGGTTGCATTTCGGTGTCCATGCCGTCATTAATGACTATAGGCTCGAGAGTCCTTATTCGTTTATCCTAATTACGAGTTTTGAGCCTCATTTGCATGATGCATTATCACTCTTGACCTCACCCTTGGGACTCTCAGAACATAACGGGTCTTCTTTTAAGCCCTTTTCAGACCCTCTAAAAATGAAAATATTCCTGAGCAATCTTGTTGCCCTTCATGCTCCTTAAACTGAAATTTGAAGGCACGTCTATCCAGTGATAGTTTACCCATTTTTCGGTCCGGATGGTCAACTATACGAAAAAAGATATTCTCTATGAGCTTCGGTTCCCTAGAAGAGTATTCTCAGGTATGATTTTAACCCTTTTTCAGTCCTGAGGGACTAAATTTATGAAAAAGGAACCCCCACGGAGTCCATAGTTAAGCTCTTTTCAGACTTCCTAAAATTGAAAATATCGTTGAGTGACCTTATTCTTTCACACTGGTTAAATTGGTCCAGAAGAACATTCCTGAAAAATTCAATAGTTAAGCTCTTTTCAGACTTCCTAAAATTGAAAAGATCACCGAGTGACCTTATTCTTTCACACTCGTTAAATTGGTCCAGAAGAACATTCCTGACAGAGTCCATAGTTAAGATTTTTTTAGACTCCTTAAAAATGAAAAATTCACCAAGTGATCTTGTATTTATCAAACTTGTTAAAATGGTTTTGAATAGACGTCTGGTCGGTGCTAGTTTACCCCTTTTTCAAGTCGACTAGACTATCTTTGAAAAAGGTATCCCAATGGACTCTCCTTTTACGCTTTTTTAGACTCTCTAAATGTGAAAAACCATTGAGCTTACCTTCTCTAGGCTCGTTAAAATTACATCAAAGGACGTTACCATTGTGTGTCTTATTAATCGCGTTTGCATACCTGCGTCTTTGGCCTAATTCCGACTCCATGTTTCTCTCAATTGAACCATCTGAAGCATGCCTTATACGCAAGCCCTGTAGCACTTTGCCTTTGTGTCTTGACACCTTTGGCCCCTGGAGGATTTTTCGCGAGTGTCATTTTCTTGTATATGTCCCTTTGCCCTAAGCATCCATGTGTTCCATGCGCTTGGAACTAGTACGTTTGCGAAACTCAATCCTCCTTTGTAATGTAGCATTCTTTTATTCTCTTTCAAGCTTTCCAAAATTATTGAAAAATACAAAAAAAACAAATATACCCCCAAAAGAGGAAGGGAAAAGTATTTTCTTTTTATTGGTAGCACAATGAGTTGTCGTTGGAAAAATCACATCCTTTCGTTTGTTCATAAAGCCTTTGGATTTAACATGACCTTAGGAAGTCGTTCTCGCTACATAGATTTGTGTCCTCCTCCATTTGGTTATTCTTCCAAACATATGGAGATTTTGCGGTGCCTCTTGCATCGTGAACTTATGTCAAAATATCATGTTGCTTGAGTCTCATCTTTTGTTGTGCTATTGTCCAAGGGAAGTTATTACCAAGCTTGAGTCATCCCCATTTGCAGATTGTCTCTTACTCTCATGCCTGGTCATCCCAAAAATCCCAATCAAGTCTTTTTTTGAAATCCATGAAGCCCTCAACCTGATCATCAAAATCCTCTAGTCTGTTCCTAACAAGTCGTCGAAGACTTCTGGGTAGTGAAGTCATACACTCATATTACACTCCTACCCACGTTGTGAAGATTTTGAAGTTGTTGCTCGAGCTTTGAAGGCCTCATCTCTAGCCATCAGGCCTTTTTCGCTTCTTGAATATGGATACTATACATGTATATATTTTTTATTTCACGATGTAGATCCGCTGTGTATTTCTCAGGGCTACACTTTATATAGTTATATGACATGGATCTATCTTCTATTTGATTGGTAGCCCTGATTTTATTTCATTTCTATTTGATTGGTATGCTCGCCTCAGTGAGACAATTTTTATTTTTCAGATGGCACCTCCCGAATCATGGTTCCTGGGCTCACTTGTTTGGTATGTTGGTGAAGATTGATAATGTATTTCGGCCATCAAATGCTCTTCTTACATCACACATTAGGGGGCATCTGTTATAACCCTAAATTTCACCAGAAATTCTTACCTGGCATCAGGCCATCTCATTTTCCTTCTTTGCCAATCCACTACTGAACAACTTCTTAAAAAAGCACTCTTTTTGAATGCATACGCACCCTGCTGCACTACTGCACGCGTGTGTATGCTGGTTCACCCACTACAGATTGCGTATACATAAAAAGAATAAAAAATAGAAATTTGCAAATGAAACACACAGTTTTGGGTAAGTTAACCAAATCGACTGACCGCCCATAGTCAGTCACTCGACCAAATACCTAGCCCTTTCTAGCCTATAAAAGAAGGGGTAGGGGTCCCATTTGGAAGGAGGAAAATCATAGCAAAAAAATTATGCTCGATTTAGTATCCCCCTTTCCCCAACCTTTTGAAACTATTGTGTGAAGAGAAGCATATACAGAAGTAGTTGGAGCACAGTTGAAGAGGATCCTAGGACCAGATTCGAGGAGTAGTGGCCGATCTCACCATTGTAAGGTTACTTTTGTGGGATTAATAAAAGAAGTACTTTTCCCGTCCCGCCATATGAGATTGTCAATATTTAAATTTGATTATATTTTTATAGAATCTCTAACCCATTAGTTTATAGATTATATTCATGTGGAGTTCTTTGTTTGTCTTTTATAAATGCAGGTCAGCATTGGGAGGAGAGTTGCAGTCAAGAAGCGACCAAGCGTTAAAGGGATCGACATCAAACATGGAAACTAAGGTACAGTAACTGGATCTCTTTAGCCTTGTATTTTCATATGAGTAATGGGAGTTATGATTGGGATGTTGGTAAAAACAAGAATACTTTAGGTCATTTTTGCATGCATGATAAAACCCTTAATGCTAGTCCGTAGGAGGAATTTCCCACCCACAACAAGGGTAAATGACATAGATGAATTTTTGATCAAATATGAAGAGGAAGTATTAGAGAATGAGAGTCTCTTATCCCTAGATATTTCACTCAATGCTACACCTACAATATGGTGGGGTGCACACAAAGAAACAATTTAGGACTAGTACCAGTGTAAGCAATTATTGTGCATTATATTCGGTGTAGAACATGGAAGCAATAAAATGCAGAGGTATGATGGGAAATGAACACCAAAAAAACACTTGGAAAAGTGCAATACACAATGGAGGATGACACTACCTAAATAATGGCCTCATCATTTCATCCACACATTGGAAGGAATCCCAGAAAATTGGTATGTAGACCAGGAGATGCATATAGGTACTACTAAATGGACAACATTACAACAAAATTTTGTAGTAACTTTCTCATTTGAACATGACAACCCCAACATTGATTGAGCAATGAAGAAGATAAAAGGTGTAATATTTATTGATGAACCATAGGTTGAACTCATGAAAAAGTACAAACAACAGAACATACAGACAGTCAAAGAACAATTGTCATGCTATCATGTTGAAGAGGAAGCACCAGATGAATATGACCCTTGCTATATTCATATTACAGAAGTTGAAGGATAAAGAGA
>JASDQU010212048.1:0-18597 GCA_032191745.1 Picea mariana | reverse complement strand
GTGCTTTAAGTTCCTAAGTCACTTTTCACTTTCTAATTTAAAGTTCACTTTACCACTTATAAAGTGACTTTATGAAAAAGACCCACTTTTAAGTTGTGGACCACATTCCTAGGTAAAAGTTTAAAAACCCATAGGAACCACTTGTCCAAGGTACAATCTTCATTAAAATTCAACAGTTAACACATCATTGGCCAAAACCAAGACAAGTCAACATGTTCATGATGAATGTCCAATCATAAGCCTTCTCAAAGTCAAATTTAAGTTAGAGAGCCTGCTAACCGAACACCTTGGCCCACTCCTTGGCCTCCCAAATTGATAACACGGCATCCAAATAAACCTCCCCTATACAAAACCATTTCCCTAGCCACATCCCGCACTCTCATAGCTACTGCCTTAGCCATGATTTCATAGGCAACATTCAACAAAGTAATAGGATGCCACCTGCCTATTGAGTCCCTGGCACCATTCTTCGGAATAAGCTTGATTATGCTCTGATTAAGCAATTTTGCGAGGTCACTTTGAACTTGCAATGTTATCAAAACCGGACCAATTTCGGCAAATCCGCTCGATCCGGCCAGTTTTGGGGTCGTACCAATCTGATTGAATGCTCTGAACCACGAATCCCATATGAAACCATATAGCCAACGATGGGGACCACTTAAACTTAAATTTAAAAAAAAAAAATCAATAAAAAAAGAATGGGTTGTGGAGACTCAACTAGCAGCATTTGACAATGAAAACCTACCTTGGATGGACTTTGACCTACTTCCACAGCCAGAGGATAAGAACATTGTTGTTGGAGAGTACCTTGAGGGCCAGGGGAATCAAGCTAGAATCCCATTTTTGAGTCTCGTCATGTTGAGGATGTAGATGATGAGAATTCAAATAATTCTCTCATATGATTAGATTGTGGAGTCTAGAGTCTAGACTATAGTTATTAATTAGTACTATGCTTATTTTTGGACTCTAAACGCCATTTAGAGCCTCTTTGTTGATGTATTTTGGTTCAAATATGGATTGCACTCAGTGCTATTTTGGTTATATGCACCCTTACTTGTTATATACATGAGAAACTTCGCATTTTTGTGCATAATTATTTAGATTCACATGAATGCACATGAATATTTTTTTTTCAAAATTTGAATATTTTATGTATTTCTTGGTTGACTGGTTTTGTGGTCCAATTTTTGTCCGGTTCCATTTTCTGGGGTCGACCGGTCTGGTTCTGATAACATTGCTTTGAAGAGCAAACCTCAATAGCAATGTTACAAAAGTCATTCACCATATCCCACATCTCCTTGTAGAACTCACAAGCTAATCCATCAATTCCAAGGGATTTCCCATTTTGCATAGAAGAAAGGGCAGCAAAGAATTCTTCCTTCATTAAGTCTTTGTCCAATTTATCTCAGTGACCAAATGAAACCTTATGAGGAACCACCCTATAGTAAGCATCCCTAGCGACCAAAACCAAATCCGACAAGGAGTAAGAAGAAAATATATTATGAAAATGCTCACTAAACATACCTCTAATTTCAATCGAGTTCTCCTCAAGGGATTCATCAGCTCAACGTAGACCAAGAATTATGTTAGCGACCACCTTCTTCTTTAGAAAATCATAGAACTTAGAGCCTTTGTCACACTCCTAAATCCACTGTATTTAGGCATGCACCAAGGCCCCTCTGGCAATATACTCCTCTTCCCTCCGCACCATCGTCTTTAGATGAGTTGAATCATCCTGAAGAGTAGTGTTGTGCAAATCCTCCTCGCGAATGGTACGAACCTCCTCCAACGTCAATCCGACCTCCCAAAGCTCTCTCCTATGTTTGCGCACAACCATGTTACTCCACCCTCTCATAAACTTCATAGTGCAACAAATAGTCGTGTCTCACTACAAGAACCAACCTCTATCCCCCGCAAGATGAGGTACAAGGTTCCAAACACTATGCAACAGAGCACGAAACTCTGGAGAGTGCAAATGACTTGACCTTGTAGCAATAATCAACATGTCCATTGGACGCATATTCCCGAAAAAGGAGATGTCATCTCGCAAACCATAAAGTCAATCCAACCTCAAATGAACCTAGGCAGAACCCTGTCTGAAATTGGACTAGGTGAACCAACCTTCATAGTTCAACCCCTTTTTCCCCCAATTGGGATCAAAAAGCTAAAGACAGGCTCTGCACCTCAACAACACCTATTTCTCCAAACCACAAAACACCATACCAACTCCCCCCTGTCACCTTCCCATTCAACCATGTTAAAATCTTCGCTAATAATCCACTCTACATCTGGCAAGGAAGACTCCATCCACTCTCAGAGATGGGTGCGAATTGAACTAGTGCTTGGCGCATAAACTGAACAGAATCCTAGCATTCTCTCCTGAAATAAAATAGTAATCCACATTCACCTATTACTCGAGTCACACCCTGATGTTGTGACAAAACTTTGCAAATAAGGTGAAATGGCTAGCACTACCTCACCTCTACCCTGATCATGATTCATGGCCCAGAATGGGCAATTCCAAACATAATTCATGCAATTGCCTCAATAAAACATCGAAATCAAACTTTGATTGAAGGATTCCTTTTTCCGGAATAGTGTTCAAGAGAAATGTTTTGCGTCCTATTCGAATGGGTGAAACCAAAAAATTATGTAGTAAGCTTGAGCCAAAGTGATCAGATCCAGGGGAAACTCAATCCTGCAGCTCTAATACCATGTTAAATTTATAAAAAAAAACTAGAAATGCACAGGAAAGTAGAGTCACCACACCAAATCACATGAACACCATGCAAAGAAGGAATCATAACTAAGTGTCTAGCTAAGTGATTCCCTAGCAGTGTAACCAAAAGATACAATAGTATAAGAACAGTAATACAATAGAAAAACCAAAGACTAGAAATCTCAATGTTGAACGCGCACGAGAGAGAGAGAGAGAGAGAGGATGTCAAGGCCTGTTGGTCCTAATGGTTGAGGGCAGGGGAGTAGGGAAGGGCGGTGAAGCATTGACTTGTTTTTGAAGTCATCGATCACTATGGAAGGGCCAATGCAATAGTCGATGATGTCCTCTAGGGGGTGAACCAGGGCCGAGGGGACCTGGTTGTATTACCTTGGAGGGTGCATAGGAACTAGGTAGCAATTCTCTCCTACCATCCAAGGTCAAAAGACAGAAACTCCAAATCAAACCTTGATTGCTCGACTGGATCTAGGGGGTACTCTAATGGGCATGAGGCGCCCCACTGTAAACCTGTCTAGAGTTGGTTTGTTTGTCGATCTAATGGTGTCTGGTTTGTGGCCTAGCAAGGCCCTCAAAGGCCTCAAAGATGTCAATTGACCATCGAGGGGGGACGTCAAGAAGAGGCCTAAGGCCTCATTGATTTATGGTCTAAAATATCCTGGTTTGTTCGTCACTTGTTGCTCCAATCAAACAAGGAAACCTAGAAATATGTGGTGATCCTCTTGTTGGTCTCAAGATAGGGTGGGGCATGCAAAAACTAAGATCTATGACTAAGTATTTCTCCCATGAAGAGAGTCTAACATCCCTAGTTGTGATATTAGAAGAAAGTGGAGAGGGAGTTCCCTAATTCATGATATAGGCAATAGTAACGACCTATAATCGCATAGTAAAAGGGGCATCTGAAAATGAGATGCAACTCTGTCTTAGGTTCCTATAAGTGACACATTTAGCAAGTTATGTTTGGCACGGGATATGGTAGTCGATCTCTATCTAAATTGTGGGAGGCCACCCAAAGTTGACCAAGGGGGATCTTAGGGGAAAATCCTGATGAGGATAACTCCCCCTCAAAAATATGAATGCTTTATCGATGTGCCATGCATGATGATTACAAAAAGAATTAAGCCTCCTATATATAGCAATTAGCTCAAGGCTAACTACCACATTAAATATAGCCCATTATGGAGCCCTTTCTCCCCGACCTTGTTTGGGAATTATATTGACAAGCTAGAGTCCTTCCTATAGGAGCATATTCAACGCAAGGATGGTTGTCTTCATCATCAAATCTTGATCCCCATCCTTTTCTTCACAGATAACATGATCCTCTTGGCCTCTACCATGAAGGGCTTGCAAAGGCAACTAGATGCTCTACCCAGATCTTCAAATTTTGTGATCTTCAACAATAGACAGGCAACCTAGGTAAAACCAAGGTGATGATCTTCCATGGCTCAAAGAATGTCCTCATAGACTTCCATTTCTTTTTTCGAGGGAAGGAACTTGAGATCATCATAGCTTATACCTAACTAGGAGTCTAGTTTCCAAATATTCAAATTTTGTGACCTTCGACAATTGACAATC
Organism: Picea mariana; assembly: GCA_032191745.1. Taxonomy (NCBI): domain Eukaryota; kingdom Viridiplantae; phylum Streptophyta; class Pinopsida; order Pinales; family Pinaceae; genus Picea; species Picea mariana. Next base: position 14,288 of record JASDQU010212048.1, on the reverse strand, counting down.
AACCAGGGTAAAACCAAGATGATGATCTTCAACAGCTCGAAAAATGTCCTCATAGACTTCCATTTCTTTTTTTGAGGGAAGGAAGTTGAAATCACCGTAAGCTTATGCCCAACAGGGAGTCTAGTTTCTAGGGTATATGTTTGGATTGAGGAAGGCACTCCAATCCCAAATCAATAAGGGGTATGGGTCCCTCGCTCCCCTCAAGCAACAGTGTTTACAGAACCACTTCCAAGACATATCGTCTAAGATGGATCTCATGGACTCTATCACTCGACCCACAATTCTTTATGGTTCTAAGGTGCGAGGGCCTGGCCTACTTGAGTCAAACTAGGAAAAGACAGATAGTGTTCAAACCCTCATGCTCCACCATATCATCAAGAGCAAGAGGATAGTTCCCCACACCATTGTTCAAGCAAAGTTGTGGCCCACCCTTTTCAACTCGAAACCGTTTTCAAGTTAGTCTCATTTTTGTACCATATCCAACATTTTGCTGACTCGATAGTCAATAGGGACCATTATTTGTACCTAGGTTACTACTCCTCTGAGACCTTGGCCTCAAACAAACCCACTAGACGGGTTAATGGTAGCCAATTTTCAAAATCTTTTGAGTCTTCTCTAATCAGTTGGCATCTTGATGGACCGCCTCCCTCCTTTTAGGTATTCTTTAGGTGCCCCTAGACATCTCCTACCGAATAAAAAAGAGATGAACGGGATTATCAAAGATGACATCTACAAGCAATATGTCTAGGTCACTTGGCTCGACCCACCAAGGGGGCTAAAGCCCAAGATGACCTTCTACACAAAGCACTTCTTGGAGCTACGAGATGGCCTCATTATTCAACCCCCTTACACAATACAACATTGGATGCATGTGCTCAGAACCTCTCTAGGACAGTTTCAAGTGGGTTTGCATAGGTTTTGTGTAGAAACCAAGCATCAGATTTCACAAGAGGGAAGAATTTGCCAGCTATCCACTGGAGACCGAGATGGAGGAGCACTTTATTTTTCAATGTCCTATCTACTATAAGATACAAGGATGGTTCTACTGCTTCTTCAAGAAGTCCTGGAAGTCTCTCCATCTTTTTCTACTACACAAATCAACGACGCTTAAACTTCTTTATGAGGGAGGCACTCGGTCTCCGATCCTCAACAATTAGGGCACGAACCCCCCCTGGGCTAGACACTACTCAAATGATTACATCCTTTTTCATGTTCTCCCAGTAGTTAGGTGCACCAATGAGTAGGTAGACAACAGCACCATTCCAACTGGGTCCAACTCCATGAGATCCCAGGGGACCCCCTACTCCCCATTAATGAGATCCCTACAGAGTTGCCAACTAGGATCCTGGGGCATGGGTCACCCCTCCAACAGGTAGTCCTCCACTTCCAAATAGTAGTAACATGCCCCTCCATTGAGATGGCAAAACATATTGTGGACCATCTTTTCTGAACAATCTTTTATCATGAGTTTTTTCTCTTCAACCTTGAATGCTAGAAGAGACATATCAACAAAGGTGGACAGCCCATAAGAGAGTAATGTTTCCTCCTCTTCAGGTGACAGGTCTAGGGGCCACTAAGGCTTCTTCCCTTCCTCTTCTCCTTCCCCTTGTATCCTCCTCTAAGGCATCATTCCAGGGAGTTTGGTTCTTTTGTGGCTTTTGGCCCTTTGCAATCCATGTATCACTCTAGATTTTATAGTAGCACTTTCTTTCCTAGTTATTAGAGTTTAGATTTTAGATTAGAGCTGCTTTTGGTCTTTATATAGGAGTGGCCCTTGCGCTCCCACAGTGTACTGATACTATTGTACTTAGCAATCTCGTTGACCTATTTGTGGTCACTCATTGGACATTAGTAAAATTAGCTTATCTTATCTTATCCAAACACCACATTAATGACAGACCATTACGGTCTTTCATCAAAGACACATAACGTCCACTAAGTCAAGATTATAATAAATACATATTGGAGCATGGATTACACCAATACCAAATAAGGTTGATAATATATGTTCTTCCATTGTATCTTGTTGAGCTTCCATGCATATTTACAGTTGCATGGTTAGTAGTAGATGCGAGATCTTTACATCTCCAATATAATACATATGTTATATTAGTTGTGGAAGAAACTAGATGAGACTCAACATGACAAAATAAGTAATGAGAAAATGAATGTTTGCTTATACTTGAACCAATATGTATGGACCACTATGCTAGCAGCTAACATGATAAAATAAGGACAAGTATAATATTTACACAGCCAGCTATATAACAGAGTATTTATTTTACATAACTATAGGCTATCCTATGTCACATATGAAAAAAAATAACGAGTACACATAATATAAGAAACGCTGAGAACAATAACGATATTTGCTAAAACAACTCAAATTGGTAAGATAATCCAACTGCTTCTCTTGTAATCAGAAATTGCACCTGCGTTTGGTAGAGGAAGGTGAATCAGCTTTCAGCTCAGATACTTCAACATGATTGGCATCAGGTATTCCATCGTTATATTTGGCTTCCCTGCCTTGAAGATCAGATTGTTCATTTTGCGGACGCTCTCTTTGATAGTCAGACTGACTTTCAGTTGCAACACTAGTATCACACTCAATGACAGAACCTATAGCTTCCAGACAGGGGCAACCTCCTCTAGGCAGCAGGTAAAGTCCTCTTCCTGTCCTTTTAAGCTTTAAAGATTTAAACAACTGCTTAAGAAGTTTCACGAAAGCTTTGTTGGAGAGTTCTTGGATGTCTATCGCTTGTCCATCATCAATCATTTTCAGCAGCTGCAAACATGAAGAGAAAACTCAGTTTTTCAACAGACCAAATAAAGCTGCAGTGTTACTGTAATTTACATATTTTTTAAATCAATACTTTTAGTTGCCAACAGAAATAAAGACCCTGGCATGTAACAAACCGAAACACATTCTTTGACAAAGGTATGGAGCACAAAGTCTTTGCTGGCTCCATTAAATATGTAATCAGATCATAATGAAAAAATACATGGCCTGCACCTATATAATTTCTCTGATTTAACATTGCTAAGTTTTTGAATTACCAACAATCAGCTTGCTATTGTTCAAAGCCAACTTTACTGGATAAGAGAGAGATTTCAAGACCCAAATACTTGATCCAACAATATAATAATACATCAGTTGAAAATTCCAATAATAACTTCACAAATAAATTTCAACAATACATCAATTCTTGTCAAGCTAGTATATCAACGATAATTGAATGGATACACCAACACTAGCATTAGTGAATACAACAAGCTTTGACTTAAGTATTTATTGACACCTGCATAAGTTTCATCAACTTTAACAATTAAAGGCGTTGACTCTAATGTATTAAGACATTAAATTCCACAAACAACTTAAGCCTTTTGAAGATTCATGACTTGTTTTTTTTTACGAAACAGAAATAGTATATTATATAGTCAAAAGGCTGACAGCAATATATATGGGACTGTTCCAAAGTTTTCCATCCTACATAAACAGTTCTCTGAGGCAACAAAAAGAAGCTTGCAACAGACTATATAGTAGATGTTTCAAGTTAACCTGCAAGTGGCCCATCCTAATAACACAGAAAAACATAAATATTAACAAAATACATGGAGACTATTTACTTCTTCCTGGACGACATCTGAGAGAGGAGAGTTCTGCTTCTCGATTTCCATTGGTTCCTTCAGCTGGTGGACCATTTCATCTTCCTTGAACTTATCCTGAACCAAATTCTTTGAAGCCTTGTTCGAAGCGGTAGATAGAGTGTCCTTGCGAAGGTTGAGAGCCAGATTGCAACGCATATTGCATTCTGCTTCAAGAATATCAATCCTCTTCTTCTGCTGTACTAACAGGCTCATGATAGTTGCATGTTGTGATGTGCAGTGATGCTCATTCCCATGAACTTTAGAAGTCACAGAGAACAGTGAGCTCCTGTTGGACTGGATAAAGTTCTCATGTCTTCCCAGAATTTTTCAGAATTCCAACACAGCTATATTTTCCATGCTTGGAAGCCCAGCAAATTGAAACTGGAAATGGATATTCAAATGTGTGGGAGACACGGTCCAAAGAAACAGAGGAGACGTCACCAGACCCCCTAAATACCCACAAGAACCTGGAATCTCTGTTGAGGTCGATACCTAGATTTTCCTCACTGAATTCCCCCTGAAGGGCAACCCCAAAAATGAGCACATAGAACAGGATAAATAGGCAAATACAAGCATGGAGACCAGAATTAAAATGCACTTCCCCACAGAAAGATAACTTCGAAGAATCATCCAACACCCGTCCCCCAATCTCCACCACATTCAGATGAAATTCTTTCCAATTTAAGATAAGCTGACTGACAGACCACCCATAAACAGAAGAGGCACTTACCAGGTGGTTGGGCACTCCTGAAGACCAACCGAATTTACACCCAATTTCAGACCACGACCTCTCCATTGTCCCACAGAGCCTGCACTGTTCACAATCACTGCATTCAATAACCACACGTGGAGTAGAGGTTCGCATGCAGTGGAGGATATGGCATGTCCTCGGCTCTCCCATCCCAAAGCCACAAAGGTAATGTGTGAGGATTTGAATCATGCAGTAATTAATATGATTGACATGCCTTTTAAACCATTCTTTAGGGGATAAATATATGTTCATACACCCCATTTTTAAGTTGTGTTCTTTGGCTTAGCTCCATGGCTTTCTTAGCCCATTGGTCTACTACATTGAGGTCTCATTTGATATGGAAGAAGGAGATTTTGGAAAACGAACTGGCCTCCTTTTTTGCTCAAGCGACAATGAGCACTAGTTTACTACCCGAAGGGGAGGATTTCCCAAGCATTGTCTTGATGACTACCATTGAGTCTCCAAAGACTGATAATGCTCTAACATTGGCTTCTTTGGCTAGAAGGAGTCTACACAGGAGTGCATACGCTTTTGCCTAGTTGTTTGTAGCTTGACCAAGTTCCCAAGCAAAGGAATGATCCAGGTGGATATCGGTGGCCACCCACCTCTTCCAGCTGGCTCACATACAACTTTCATCTTGGCAGTTACAATTTTCATTTTAGCAGTTTTTTTACAGTTTTTTCGAGTTCCAAACTTCCAGGGGCATTTTGAGGCCCTAAACGACATTTTTTTAGACTTTTGGGGGGCCAAGGGTTGCTAGGATTATACCATGACCCCGCCGGAAGTTGTACTTCTCGGATAGACCTTTCCGACGAGGTATCAAATGCCTAAAACAGAGATCGTATGCAAAAGTTATGACCCCGAGAAGTTGATGTACCAACTTACTCCAACGGGGCCCACATGACTTTTGGCGCTTCATCTCCTAGGGTTAGGTTTTTGGATGTCTAGGGTTTTGACATTCATGTTTAATGTAAAAAGGCCTTTGGAGCCTCATTGTACTCATCTTCTTGCGTATGAGCACAGCCATCACATCTCTTCTCAGAGATAAGCTGCCACCATTATAGCAAGCTTGTTTCAGTCTGCATTTTACAGTTTTAGCATATTTCTTTATTGAATAGAAGCCAAGTTTTATTGTATCTTTGTTATTGTTCATTATACTCTATGTTAATAATATAGATCTGTATTCATTTCGCTCTGTTCATAAAATCTGGATCAATGGTATCAGAACAGTCTGCTCCTTGTCGTTCTTAGTGCATGTTTCACCCAATTCTTGCTCCATAATTGTATAATTGTATCTTTAGATATTCTTAAAATTGTAGTTGTTTATCTCATCTAGTTGTATCTAGTTCTAATTGTAAATCTTGTAAAGTCATTCTTTTGTAATCTAGTTGTAATCTTTTGTAGATTCTAAACTCTCTTCACTTTAGTTGACCCCTTGCCCAACCTTAGGCACTAGTCTTAGTTGTCTTAGGAAAAGGGCTTGCCTTGCATTGAATTATTGCACTTTGCATTGTTTGCCTCTCATATAAGCTAGATTCCCCCAAACCATTAACTAATTAAAATCAACTCCTAGAATTTAACTTTAAACTTCATTTAGTAACTAGGGTCTACCCCCCTTGGCTTCCCTAGGAGTAAGCCTAGACGGAAGAGGTTCAAGTCGAGGTGACAGTGGGCTTTGAACCTAGGCATTGTGCCTCCAAGGACACGCTAAGTGAGTTGGACTTACCTCACGTTTGCAAGTGTCTATAAGGATGAAAACACCCCTCACAGTAGAAGCGGGGCAAGGGCAACCCCAATCCACAAAACAAAGGGCAGAGCAAAGATGGACAACTGCAAGGCAACCAGTCTAAGCTACAAACAAAGAAGGACAATGGAAAAACGAAGAAAGATACCGAGAAATGGTGCAACTTCCATAAGAGCCCCTGGCATAACACTGTTGATTGTCGCTCAAAGCAGTCATTGGTGGCGGAGGTGAAAGCTTCTGAATCAAATGTGGGTTCCAACTCAGAGTCAGAACCAGAAAAGGGGAGACAGATTATTGACGCGGAACCCAGTGCCACCATTGCTACCACCAAGATCCAGCTCGATGAACTTAATGAGCCAAAGGAAGGCGAGTGCCTCTTTCATTCACAAATGTGGGTGAAGGGTACTCCGCTGCACTTCATCGTTGATAGCAGTAGCCAGAAGAACCTCATCTCAGCGGAGGTCGTCAAGTGGTTGGCCCTGCCAACAACGCCGCACCTGCAGCCATACACCATCAGATGGCTCTGCCATAGAAGCATTCTTCGCGTCAGCCAACAGTGTCGCCTGTCCTACAGCATCAAGCCCTTCAAAGATGAAGTATTGTGTGATGTCGCTCCCCTTGAAGTTTATGATGTTCTTTTGGGCTAACCTTATTTATGGAAACGTCATGTTGTATATGAGTCTAGGCCTCGCAGTGTTATTATTACTTTGGACAAGAAATTGTACAGGATACCCAAGGTAGTCCCACCTACTACCATTTCCTTGTTCTCTGCCAAGCAATGCAGGAAGGTCATCTCTCAGACCGGGTAGTTTTTCTTCTTCGTGATTCGCTCTCAAAGTGAGCGGAAGGTTGCAGCCACATCCATGGCCCCCGCGGTCGATCTCTCCACGCAGCAGAAGCAAGTGGATAAGGTCGTGGAAGAATACAAAGACATCTTCTCCTCACCCATTGGGGTACCTCTACACTGTCAGGTCAAGCATTCAATCGATCTGACCCCAGCGCACCGCTACCCAATGGGCCAGTCTATCGCCGCTCTATTAGAAAACGAGGAGATCAAGCGTCAAATCCAAGAACTACTCCAAAATGGGCACATCCAACCAAGCTCATCACCGTGTGTAAGCCCAATCGTGCTTGTGCAAAAGAAAGACAGGACTTGGCGACTCTGCATCGATTACCAAGCCCCTAAATAAAATCAGTCAAGAACCGGTACCCGATTCCCCAAATCAACGATCTCCTTGACCAGCTCAAGGGGGCCAAATACTTCAGTAAGATTGATCTGAAGTTTGGCTACCATCAGGTCCCAATAGAGCAGACAGATGTATGGAAAATTGCCTTCAAGTCCAAAGAAGGTTCTTTTGAATGGTTGGTAATGCCCTTTGGTTTGACAAATTCCCTAGCAACTTTCATGAGGATGATGGACGATATCTTGTGGCCTTTCACCAATTCTTTTGTGATGGTGTATCTGAATGACATCCTCATCTACAGCAAGAATTGGGCGAAACACTTGCAACATATTTAGCAAGTTTCGCACACTCGACGACAGCACAAACTATATGCAAATTTGGAAACATGCTCCTTCGGCATGGACAAGGTCCAGTAACTAGGCTACATTGTTGATGAGCATGGGGTGCATGTGGATCCAGCCAAGATCCAGGTCATTTGTGACTGGCCAGCCCCAACCACACTCACTGAGTTTCGGAGCTTTTTAGGCCTTGCCAATTTCTATCACAAGTTTGTGTTGGGATTCTCCCATATTGCATGGGCCCTCAGCCAAGTAACTAGGGGTGGTGGTAAGACAAAGTTCGTGTGGGGCCTGTCACAACAGCAAGTGTTCAATGATTTGAAGCAGCACTTGTGCTCAGCCCCAAGGCTCTCATTACCCGACCTGCAACAACCCTTTGAGATCGAGACAAATGCTTCAGACTATGTTGTGGATGCAGTTCTCACTCAGCACAGACACCCCGTGGCCTATCATAGTGAGACACTATCAGATGTCATCCATAAGTACCCTACTTAAGACATAAAAATGTACTCCATTGTGCAAGCCTGCTGCCAGTGGAGGCATTACATTCTCGGGAAGGAGACAATCATCCACACCGATCATAAGCCAATGCAGTTCATGCAGACACGAAGCAAATTGCAGAATGACCGCCATCATAAGTGGTCCACATACTTGCAGCAACTCCATCATGATCCAACAGAAAATGTTGATCTTTGGGAACCCATCACTATGCCAAATTTGATTCCAAATTGGGGACCGCTATGGAAGAGGGAGGGAAGAGATCTGTGATAGGTATTCATCCTTGACTCTATAGACTAAATCGTCCCATCCCCTACAGTCCTTAACATGAAGATCCCACGGGGCGCATACACTTAGAGCTTGAGTGAGCTTAGGAACCAAGGGGCACAATATCTTAGGAGGATCCCTTATATTCCAACCCAACAAATTGTCTTGATCTTTCTTCCAACACTGATATATCATATAGAGATTTTAGATTCTCTCCATCCAACCAAGTTTTTAATGGGAGAAAATCTGCATTGTAAGTTAAAGCCTCTTTTCCCATAATGTTGTCCTCCAATATAGATATGTCTTCTCCATTCCTTGGAATCTATGTAATCCTAGACAGAATTAATAGAACAATGAATTTCAATAGTTTCCAGATGTGGGATCCTCTTTGGTTCTCATTTAAGCCTTCTATGAATCTTTTCCTAGCTCCCCTGAAATATTTCTTCCACTGATTTTTTTCCACCAGTCCAATCGCCTGTGATTAGCCTCCACAACAACTTAGCTCCCATTGGAATATTCATAAAGGACGGGTCTTTGATCCCCAATCCCCCTCTGTCTTAAGGAACTCTAACAACCTTCCACTTTATTAGGTGAAACTTCTTTGTATTAGATTTTCCTCCCTGCCACAAGAACTTCCTTATTTCTCACCCAATTTGCTGCAGAATGCCCATCAGAGCCAGCATGGCAGAACATTGAAAGATTGGGAGAGCAGAGAGGACTGATTTTATCAGAACCAATCTTCCCGTGGAATTTAACCATTGTGACCTCCATTGATTGAATTTTGTTTTGATATTTTCTATGATACTTAACCAAGATTGAGAAGAGGGGTTGTTGAGAGCAATGGGCATTCCCAAATACTTGAAGGATGACCAATTTTCAGAAAAAGGAAATTGGAAAATTCTGGAAAAAGAATGCATCACCTGTGAATTGATGTTCCATCCTAGAATTTGACACTGTTGATGATTGATCTTGCCTCTGAAAGTGTTTGTAAAGGTCTCTAGCACCTGATTGAATCTGGAAGCAATTACAATTGACGCTCCTCCAAGAAGGAGAGTGTCATCTGCAAACTGGGAGTGACTCAAGCTCTTAGCTCCCTGGTCTATCTTGATACTTGGAAGGTTCCCCGCAGTTCTCTCTGCCTCCAATTTCCTACTCAAAGAATCAGCCATGATAATGTAAAACAAAGGAAACAATGGGCAGCCTTGTCTCAAACCTCAACTTCCCTGGAAAAAGGAGGTGTGCCTCCCATTGACCAAAGGAACGATCCATGGAGCACTGATACAAGAGGATACCCATCTAATGAATGAAGAGTTGAACCCAAACTTAGACATAACGTCAAACAAGAATGAGTGCCTTACTCGGTCAAAGGCGTTAGCCATGTCCAATTTTATGATCATACCCTTTTCTCTATTCTTCTTGCTGGAATGAATGGCCTCTTGCACTAGCACTATGTTGTCCACAATTTGCCTATTATGCATAAATACCCCTTATTTTTCTGAGGTGAGATTGATCAAAATTCTCTTCAGTGTGGATGCTATAATCTTTGTCATTAATTTATATGAAGAGTTACAAAGGGAGATAGGTCGGAACAGGGAAAAGGAAGATGAACTAGCTTCTTTTGGAATTAAAGGGAGATAGGTCGGAACCGGGAAAAGGAAGATGAACTAGCTTCTTTTGGAATTAAAGCAAGAAAAGAAGAGTTGGTACTATCTCCTAGTTTCTGGGACTTTTGTGTGTACTATAAGATAAGATAAGATAATTTTATTAATGTCCAACAAATGACCAAAAAAGTAGGTCAATGGGACTGAAGAGTACAGCAAGTAAGATTACAATGTGAGAGTGGAAGCGCAACTCCTAGAAAATGCCGAAAAAAAATGAACGTAAAGAAAGGAACCTACAGTAGTATAGCCTCAAAATATATGTATATGACCATGTCAAAGATACGGTAATCCCAAATATATAGGTGAGTATGTCCAAGGTTGAAGTGGACAATTCATGAGTCTGTCAAGACACAGAGAGAGAGTGAGTGTGAACTGACAATGAGGCCAATGATGTCAAGGTCTCCCCGGCCTGATGGTCGATGGCGAGGGGGGAAAATTGGTCATTGGCTCACTGTCTAAGTCCTCTGAAACCCATGGGGGGTCCAGCTGTATAATATTAGGGGGATGTAGGAGCGGGGGTACTCTTAACCATAGTAGAAAACATCGGAATCGGCAAAAAATCGGCAAGGGTCTTGAAAACATCTTATCAGAAAAATCGGCGAAAAAATCGAAAAAAAAATGGAAAACCTCAGCAAACATTAAAAAATACGTAATTTATTCATTTTTTTCAAAATTTTAAACATGTTTCAATATATAAAGCAACAACATCATATAAACACATAGGCACATAAATATGGAGAAAGAACTGATATATATGATATAGTAGATGCTAAATAAAAACAGATGCATCAAAGTCGATACTGAAAGTCTGAAACCAATACAAAATGAAATCCATGCTTGTCTCAAGATTGCCCCACTTTTCCCTTGACAGAAGAAGATACAAATTGGGGTGATTATCCCGACGATACCTCTGATGTCTCTGAAGATTTGGATGAAGATAGCTATCCAGTACAGAGAGAAGTTGGTATCGTTGAGTGGAACGAAAATGTTTTCAAGGACATAAAAGTTACAAACGCTATAAAACCTACAAACATTATGGATGAAAACCCTTGGTGTTTTCAATGCACTGAAGCACATTGGGAACATGAATGTCCTTACAATAATGGTGGCCATCAACAAGTCAACAATATAGGTCATGTCATAGAAGGCCCTCAAATAAATATCACCGCTGAAGAGCATCAAGAGGCCATGAAAGAGGCAACCAGGTTGGCCAGAATGGCGGTAATAAACAACCTAGACCAGGAATAAAAAGAAAAGTTAAAGAAACAAGAGTTTCAGGTGTATAGAAGAAAGAAGCTGAACCAACCTGTCACTGACCAAACAAAACCCCCACCTTTGGGTGTACTTCTTCCCAAGACATCCAAGACTGAAAGGGTTAACTTGAACTTTGACTTCGAAGGGGCACTATCCAAGATGCATGTAACTATTTCCCTGAAAGAAGTCATTAAGGTCCCATCTGTCAAAGAGCGTTTTGACAATTTCTTTCAAGGATCAGATGAACCCATGGACCCTCCTATCATGTTGCAAGCCAACCACTTCAGGGTCTAGTACGACGAACATCCTCCTTTCTTCATGACCTTGATAATGAATAACAAGAGCCTCAACAACTGCATGCTAGATACAACGGTCGGTGTTAACATGATGTCCCTCAAGGTCATGCAACAACTACGTTTGAAAGTCACATGACCTTACAGGAATGTGTGTGGTTTTGAGTCTAAAGCCATACCCACACACAGGGTGATTGAGAATGTCGAAGTTTGCCTTAAGGAATACCCTGAGAAAGTCATCCACATGGGCATAGTGGTCGTGGACATCCCAGATGTGTGGGGGATGTTATTGTCTAGGAAGTTTGCCTCAAAACTGGGAGGTACTCTTGAGATGGACCTCACTTATGTGAATGTACCCTTGAAAGATGGAACTGTTGGTTGTCTCCGGAACGTACCTGTGACTACAACTCATGTGCAAGAGCTTAGTGATTCCAACACAGATGACATTAAATGGCTCAAGAAAGAGGAATACCAACAACTACTAGAGGAGTTCAAAAGCAAGGAAGCCGGGACGGTGAAGATACTAAAGAATGTAGAAGATGATGTACAAATCCGTCTGTCCCAACAGGAAGTCTTTACAACAGAATCCCACCCACCTCCCTCTGCACAATACACCAGGGTTGTTCAAGGAATGACAAATTTTAAAATCAAAGAGTACGAGGAGGGAGACGTAGTATGGATGTGGGATGCCAATAAAGGGGAGCCTACTAATGTCAAGGAAGCACTCAATTTTGGCTTGGCCCTTTCAAAGTTGGAAGAAAGTCGGTTAATGACTCTTATTACCTATCTACATTGGAAGGACGAAGGCGCACAATGCCAATCAGCGGGTGCCTCCTCAAACCCCACCCAGGTGGGGGAACCTGACTTCACAGGTAAGTGCAGGTAAGTAGGCATTCTTACATTCGTGTATTATATCATTTGCACTGCGTGTTAGTTTGCTTTCACATTCACACTATTGATTGTTTTATTTCAGTCTATATATATATATATATATATATATATATATATATATGCTGGGGTGGCATTACCACCCCAATTTTGTTACTGATGTTTTCTATTGAGATCGAGCAGGTCAACAGGTTATGCCAGAGATGTTGAGGTTCTCGTGCGCTCTACGGTGAGCACATGTCCCCGAGTTGGAGCCAGATGTTATCCCCCAATTTTAGGGATAACTAGGAGATCATGTCTCGAGGCCCACAGGTCCTAGACATGGAGTACCGAGAGCAGGATTGACTTTAGCATGGCCCTGGAGGGCCCACCTTTTCTTTCTTCCAGCATCTTTGCCTTGTCAGCAGCAGCAGCAGCATCCATCACCATCGGCTTGGTCCTGTGTCAGAGATGGTTCTTGCTCCATGAGGTAATTAGTCCAAGTATCATGGTATGTGTCACTTTGATCATCAAAACCATTGAATGAATGGATCTGATTCCTTTTATTTCTAACAACTGCTTGGATCTTACACTTGCCCACTTGACCATGTTTGGGGGGATTGACAAGGTGCCCTAGCAAGCCTGTGTCTGTAGGTTTTGGTTTGCCACTGGGGGGATTTCTGAAAAGCCATCGTCCACTCCCATCATAGCACAACTGTTTCATCTTGTTTCCCACTCACTTATCCCATTCCACTTGTCCAGGCACTGGGTTAACCTATTTTCAGGACTGCACCTTATCTCATGGGAAGAAGGGGCTAAAGGCCCAGAAGGTAAAAGCAAGCTGGTAAAAGACAAAAGCCTAAAAATAAAACCTCGAGATGCTTCGCCCAGGGATCCCCGAGAAAGCAATAAAAGGCTTCTCAGCAAGAAACAAGAGGGACACGGAAAAATAATAAAACAAGACCTAACCAGAGGATGGGGGGTCTCATCACGAGCCAACCTATTGGTCCATGGGTACCAAGCAGTATGACATTGCCACCAGCTGTTTACCACGCCAGGGTAGTGACTCTTGGTTGCATGGCCAAGGGAAAGGGGGTCTCATCACGAGCCAGCCTTCTCATTTCTGTGAAAGTACTTGTGGGTAACGCTGCCACCACTGGTCACCACGCCAGGGCAGTGTCCCCTGATTAGCTCTTGAACAAAAAAAAAGGAAAAGCAATAAAAGATAAAAGAATGAAAAGAATAAGAATAAAAGGCAAGAATGGGCTTGGAAAGAATGCATCCAGGACAGGCACGGCTCGCCTTCTAACAAAGGCACCCACAAGTAACATCTCTTGCATCCTTGGCCCTCATTGCACCCAGATGCTTGGACATCCCCTGACCACATCACCCACTTACATGGCTTGGATGAGGTCTCTTCCAGAAACTTTCATTTTCCAGTGGACACTAGCCCAATAGGACGCCTTGTCCTTTCCTCCAGACTTGTATTGTAGGCTTGTGTAACGTCTTTGAGTTGTTAACTGATGTATTAGGGATTTTATGCACATGTTTAATAATATTAATGATGAGATGTGATTGACATTGCTATGATCCCTATGACTGATGAGCCCATGGAGGGCGTAGCTTTTGATGTGCAGGACTATGCTCGACTGTTAAGATCCAAATAACTGAATACAAAAGCACCAAAACAGGTATACAAGAACAATATAGAAAAACACAACTTTATTATATCAAACCCTTGAGGTAGGGCAACACCATACAATGGATCCTATTATGGAAGGGA
>JASDQU010212047.1:0-18597 GCA_032191745.1 Picea mariana | reverse complement strand
CCCATGACCTAGACCATGACATAGAGCTAGGGGGGTCTAGGTGATGGTCTAGGTATAGTTCATGGTCTAGGTCATGGTCATTGTTGGAACGTATTATTTTATTTTTTATACTCTTGATTCAAAGGTTGGAGCCGCCCTTCTTTCTAAATAAGTAAGAGGTTATAATTAAGCCCAAAAGTTGGATTTCAGGATCTCCCGTATTTCACGATGTACCTGCCAAGCCCCGGTATCCTGACGCGCAAAGTAGCGATAAGGTTTAGTTCTAACCACCATTATCGAGCCTCTAAGTAAATATCGTTTGATGTCATCATCTCGTGCTCTCGCGTTTCGGGAGTTACTCATCGAACACTTTCCGAACCTCTGAGATGCAAAGTTACGAAGTATTTTCAAGTCACTCAGGTAAATATCAAGAGTAATCTTTTAAACCGTAGTTAGTCTCTATCGTGATTTCATGACTCAGCGATTCTTTCCTTAAAACGCAACACCTTTGTAACTCCGATCCCCGAAGTCGCGATATTCATTAATTAATATGGGTTAATTAAGAGCTTAAGTTAAATCACAAATTATAAATAATCTCGCACCATCACGATTTCGAGATTTTGGGTCTCAAAGTCTAGAAGCGAAATCATACGATATGACGAGTGCCGAAAAGGGAATAAAGTAATAAAAGCATGAAATTAAGGGAGCTAAGCTGGATTAATTGATGGCTTGAGTAGATTTTAACCGTACGATCTATGAATGAACCTTTTAACATTTCTACTCTTTCCCCAAGTTACAAGTCGTCAAATATTTATGGCATTTATTTGAATTTCACTGAAGTGATTGACAGTAAGATCCCACTTATTCGCTAAAATATTTTCATTAAATCATTTAATTGTTTTGTCGACAAGGACTAGCACAAACTTAAGTGTTTAAGCAGAGGGTTTTCTTTCGTTATCTCAACTTTCCTTTTTATTGTGCGTAGAACTATTTCACCAGGATAACTTATGTTCGTGTTTTTAGTCTTTTGCGATAGGGGATCTAATTGCAAGGTCATACACCATGGCTCCACAAAAAGTGCCCAAGGCAGTTGTCAAGAGCTCAGGCCAAGGTTCAGATATTGTTTCTGATACTTCGCCTCGAAGTATCAATACTATTAAAACATGGACGCATATTTCCAATGTTATGTAGCCCGAGGTGATAAATTGCTCGGATAATTCCTATGAGGAGAATGATGACATGTCCACCAAATAAAAAATCATTTCTCAAGCGGAGATGGGCACTGGGCACTGGACCATGTAGACCTCCTGACCAGAACGATTTTTAACGAACAAAGGGAAGCGGTCGGGTCTTTCAGACCAGAGCACCTATAGGCAATGCACAAATTGTCACCCACTCCAAATCGTATTTACAATATCGAATTCCTAGAGGAGTTTAAAAAGAAGGAATGCGAGCAGTTCGGGAAAAATTTGTCCGATCTGATCAAAGACTGGGTTTCACACCCCGCGAAATTTAGGGCCAATACTAATGGAATTTATTCAATCTCCTCTTTAGAGCCACAGTTCAAGTATGTAGCGATGATTACTTGTAGACTGTATGGGAAGGAGGACACAACTGACTTTTTCCTCCCGTGGGTGATGCTCATTTATATAGTTGTTGAAGGTTTTTCTTTCGACTGGGCCAAACTGATGTCGGACAGTCTCACCAGTCGAATTACTAAATATCGAGCGCAGAAAGCCAGCGAGAGAACATCTTCACTCTTTATGTCTACCTACATCATGTTCGCTATTTTCTTCATGACACCTTCCCATTGATGAGTTGGAGCTGGACTCCATCTGATGCTGAGCCTATCCATGTCTACCACTCGAAGCTTTGGGAGGACAAGGCCAAAGATTTCATCTACGAGATTTTTAACTGGGTAATGGTATCAATGCATGTTGCTATCTTCGGCCATCCGCCTCCCCAGATTTCAGATAACATCATGGCCAACCTGAGTAATGTAGCAGATTGGTATATAGAAGTAGAGTATTCATACATTAGGGTTTTTAGCACCTCCGTTCCCCCCCATGTTTTGTCGTTATTTCTGCCAGATAAGATAATATGCCGCGAGATCGTCGGGCAAGTTGTGCTTGGTGGAATAAGCAAGGAGTTCAAAGGAATATCGAAGAAGGTATGCCCACCCTTCCCCATTCACATTGGGTCATACTCATTATTATATTTTGGCCATGCCAAAGCCGAGGTGGATTTGGAGGAAATGAAGTTGGTGAACATTGAGTTCAAAAAGCATGATCCAAATAAGGTTGTGAGTAATCACTTGGTGAATTGTGGCCTGAAGAGATACGAACACAAGGATTCACCCCATGATGAAATCTTTTGAGGTGCGAGGTCCTACTTTGAAGTCTTGAGCCGGATTCAGGCCTTTCCACCCGAAGATATGGCCGATTTTCTCAAATTTGAGGAGCATCGAAAGAGTTGTCTCCCCGTAATTTTACAGGGAAAAACCCCAAAGCTTCCAGACGTACAACAGATAGAAGCCAAAGGCTCAAAGAACTCATGTCCTGGCAAGGAGAAAAATCAGGAAGGGACAGAAGAAAAGGATACCTCGGAACAGGGAGCCGAAATCCCCGATCGAGGAGAGAAAAACCTAGAGGCAATTGCGCCAAGCAAGCGAGTACTAAGTCAAGCTGAGATACCCTTGCAAAAGCCAGGTGACACCTCACTGACCACATCAAAAGATCCGGTCATAGACACTACCCCTAGACAATTATCCAAGGAAATCGACAATCCGATTACTGTTATCACACCCTTACAGTTCATAAGGGGGAATCCCGATGCGGGATGGATTTCAATGAAGAGCTAATGCCCATTTTCGTGGAAGATTTACGTCCAAATGAATTTTAATTTGATAAGAAAAGGAAGATCATAGTGAAGCAAGTATCGTATCAAAAAGCGGGCACAGTGGCTAAAGGGTTTAAAATCCTGACAGAAGGAAAGGTCGTAGAAGAGGAGGAATTCACCGACGAGATAGCAGGAACACTGGGGGCTTACACTACAACCAATCAATACTTAGTCGGAACTTTGAAGGCCCAGTTGAAACGGAAGAACCTCTTGATCGGTAAGTTGGAAGCTAAGGTGGCTACGACGGAAGCAAATGCCAGGGATGAGATGAGCAAAAGCCTCGAGCAAGCCCGAATAGTCGATCTGCAGGAGATCGAGAAAATTAGATCTGACCTTGAGAAGATGCACCAGTCGGTGCAAATAAGCCAAACACAGGTAATCCAGCAGGAGCATCAAATTATATAGTTACAATCAAAATTGGATGTTGCCAAAAACCAAGTTTTAGACATAAAGGTTTTTCAAGCCCAGGCTATCGAAATCCGACAGAAGGTATTAGCGGCTCAACAAGACTTGCTTGCAAAAGTGGGAACCATTCAACATCACTTTCAGACGATAGATCAAATGCTAGAAGATATCTCTTTGTGAGAAAGAGAAGCTGGGGCGGCTCGGGTTGCTTTATAGGATGTTGTGATAGCCACAACAAACATAGAGACAGTCAGTAGCTCCAAATTATCCATCGCAGAACAAACCAGAGGGAATATCTTACTAAAGGCTTGGGAGCATAATATATCATAGAGCATGGGAAGAGCTAAGGAGGTGAGAACTTCTTGTGAAGAAACATTCACCTTGATAAATAAATCTTTGCTAGACCCTTATAAGGAAGGCGGTGATGGGACGCTGGGAAAAATCAATATAGCTAAACACCTGATAGATATCAAAGAAAATGAAGAAAAGAAGCAAGTTGAAATATCCCAAATAAGCTAGGTTGATGTGGTCCAAGTGGACAAATGGCTAGTACAACCAAGCCTACAATTGCAGTCTATCGTCACGGAAAACCGAAGAGTGGGAAAAAGGTTGCCACAGTTGGTGAAGAGTTGTTACACCTTTGAGGCCAACAACCAAGCAGAGCCTTCCAGGTTGATAGCCCAGTTGGTTGAAAGGTGCGTCAATTGCATTGAGCAGGTGAAAGGGCAGGCTTCTGGTGTTAAATAGTGACAGATGTCAATCCATTCTATTTCTAGAGCCAAAGGAGAAAAGAAAGGAAGGCATTCTTCCTACATGGGGGAAGACAAAGAGCGAGGAAATGAAAGACTTCCTTTCCTCAATTGTAATCAAAGGTTTCTAGAATGAATGGAATTTGAAGTGTTTTTTAGGCTTGTATAAATAGGCATTTTGAAGAAAAACGAAGGGATTTTTCTTTTGGCAGATTGTAATAGAGAAATTTTCCATCGCCAGGAACTAATACAAGCGAATTGAAGACTCCATATTCCGTCAAGATTGAGTTATGTGCTTTCTTATGTTATTTCATGCTTCATGACATTTTTATATGCATCTCTGATGAATGCTTTGACTGAAATTTGGTACAACCTCTACTGTGGCAATCATGTTTTAGTTTTCTAAATATTTGCAATTTTTTATTTGTATCGGCTATTAGCAGATACAAGACCTGTGGATTACTTAGATCTCTATATTTTATGCTTCATTAAAGTTTTTCTCTTCTTTTTCTTCTTCTGTTACAGCGTGAGATTCCTCTCGAAATGATGCCTCACATTGTCTGACAACTTTATGTTTTTCTTTCGTTTCATACATGGTTCCAAATTTTTAACTCAATTATGGAAGACGGCCTTCAATTTTTTAAACTATTAATTTGTCTCACGAGATTTCTTTCTCTCTCGTATATATCAAAAAATTGAATCAACAACTCAAAAAAAAAAAAACAGCCTCTTAAATCTCTATTTCTTAAATGACTGTCCCATGTTGCAAGGAAACCTCACATAGAACCCAGCCTCTCAGAAAAAACCAACATCGCCTTAAACCTCTTTGACACTATCCTAAGAATTGCAACCACTTGGTTTGAACTAGAACGTTTGTGGGCAGCCATTGAACGAGACATAACCACGTTAGAACAAGTGGAAGTTAGACACAGACAACTTAGAAATAAACTATAGTTCCTCTTCCAGTTGTTTTCTCCTTCCCTTATCTTTTACCCTTTTTTGGATTCCTAGACTCTATACTTCCTACCCTTAAGTACAGACTCTGGAACAACATCTTTTTGGTGTTGTTGCCAGGGACGGAGAATCATAGTCACTTTCCCCTGAGAGAACGACATTTTCAAGTTTCATTTTTTGATAGTGAACAAAGAGAGAACACCTTGTTAAGGATAAACCTTTATCATTCACTTGGCGACTCCACTTTTAAGTAAGATGGCATCCTTTCGAAGGAACACCAGACAAAACCCAGATGCTAAACAGACCATGCTAGTTTCTGACCCTGAAAAAATACTAAAACCAAGGGGTCTTTTCAAACAAAACACTGTTGTTTACCAACCCAAGTCTACTCAGGCTAAATATAATACCTTTATTGAACCTTCGTCCTTGCGAGAACCTTCTCTCAGAAAAAAATTGAACAATACTATCGAAGTCGAGATCCCAAAGTCCAAGAAAATCCTACTCGAGATTAAAACCGAAACCTCTCCAATTACTTCTTATGTTAGTAGGGGTGACACACCTACCGTAAATCTCATCCCTATCGATATCCCATCGACTCTCAATATAAACCTCTCTATCACTCAAGGCCTCGAAGAAGTTTCCACGCCCACGAACTTGACACTAGTTGGCTCTCATATTTATATATCCTGCAAGTCAGAGGAACTGAGTCCTTGTTTACCCTCTCCCCCTTTTCCAACCTTCACCTCCCCTAGTAAAAAGTTCTTTGATTTTTTCCCTCTCGACCCCAGGGAAGCTAGAGAGTCACTATACATCTTCTCCAACCCTCTTTATAATGCACCAATTTCCTCTCCTAGGTCATCCATTGCTGTCGTCGGAGGAGGAGCAGGGGGAGCAGGAGGTCAAGGCCAACAACTGCCCCCCATGGTTTTCACCAAAGTGGCTGCTAGATATGCTCCCTTGGTCCTTCCTGTACCCCTCCATGATTTACCCGAAAACTATATGAAAAACTTACCCAAGTTCACAAGAGAAGGGGATCTAACCACAACTGAGCATATCAACTTATTCGATCAATTCATTGATATTCTAGGTCTCGAACATGAGGACGTGTATTCCCGTTTGTTTGTCCAAACCTTCAAGGGATAGGTAAGAACTTGGTTTTGGAGCCTGCCCCCAGGTTCAATATTATCCTACGATGCATTAGAAGACCTTTTTCTCAAACAATGGGGTGAAATAAAGGATCATTTATACTATTTGACCGAGTTTCGGTCTTTAAGGAAAAAGGGATCTGAAACTGTTATGGAATTTATCCAAAGATTTAACAAATTGTACAATAAGATCCCTGTTGAAGTTAAACCGTCTCAACCCGTAGCCAAGGTAACTTTCACAGGAGATTTTGAACCCAATTTTTCTCTACCATTAAGAGAAAGGAGAGGGGCTGACTTAACCCGAATGCAAGATGATGTTGTGGAAATTGAGTCAAACATGATGGCTTCGAGTAAATTAAAAATGAAAATCAAAACGAGAAACAGGGAAACCCAACGTTTTAGAGAACAAGCGCGTCCCTCTGGATCTGGAAGGTCCTCAGATGACAAAATGGATGACATGGCTAGGATAATAAAAGAGCTATCAAACAAAATCTCAAGAATGGAGCTAGACCAATCCAAATATGATCAATTCGTTAAGAGAGAATTCAAGAGAAACCCCAATCCTCAGATTCAACAAAGATAGATTAAAAATGAAGATCAAAAAATTCAAACACCTCTAAGAAATGAAATTTTTATTGGAGGAAATGATATGCAAGAGTTAGAGGATTTGGAAGAAGATGTAAACAATTTAGGCGATGACTGTATACAACCTCACTTGACGAAAAGAAGATTACGAGAAATCTCTAAACATCGGACAATCATCAAGTGCAGATAGTTGCCTAAACAACGCTAATGATCTCGCTTATCAAGGAATGGCCGACACCATAATGGCTGAGCTCCAACATAAATACAATCTAAGGCCTAAAAACAAACCTGTGTCGACTGCTCAACCCAAGAAAATTTTTCCTAGGGGCGAAACATACAATCCTATCCAGAGAGAGACCGAGACGCGAAATAACAGAGGGGTAGACTCATAGAATATCAACGTAAAGGAGGTTGAAACCCAAGCGAGAAGAACTGATACAATTGAAACACAGACACCTGAAATGCTCAGAACCGCTGAAAATAAAATAGTGCAAACAAATAATATGGATAAGAAAGAGTTTGAAGTTTCATCCAAGGAAACATATAAAATTGCGGGAAGTTTCTGCCTAGAAAACGAGATAAATAAGATCAAGATACCAATACCTTTTGTCGAGTTGGCGAAGAATCCTGTGTATTGAAAGCAAATAACCAAGATGATAAATTTTTCAGATTTAGAGAGTCAGTCTGACGTGATAAATCTGGAAGATGATAAGCCTAATATCACTTTTGGTCCACATTTTGAAGGTGCCAGAGATACCGTCGCCCCCTTCTATATTACCCTGAAAGTGCACGATCGATTGTTGCATAATTGCATGCTGGACTCTGGGGCCTCTCATAACGTAATGCCCAAATCCATTATGGATAGACTAGGTCTCGAAATCACCAGACCCTATTGAGATCTTTACTCATTCGATTCAAGGAGAGTTAAGTGTATGGGCATGATCAAAGATTTAGTAGTCTCCCTTGCCCAGATTCTAGTAAAAAATGTCCTACTAGATGTAGTTGTCGCTGATATACCCCCAAAGTATGGTTTTCTATTATCTAGATCTTGGGGAGCCAAGCTCGGGGGATCCCTTCAACTGGATATGACCTATGCCACAATCCATGTTTTTGGTGGGCAGTTCACTCGGTTATACAAGGAAACACGGTTGGCATATATGGTAAGTGATCCTCAGAATCCTAACAATTACCTAGTTTATCTTGCTGATAAAGACCTTGGAGATTGTATTCTGTCTTTTGACGATAGCGAAAATAATTGTACGGATGAAAGTTATATTGATGAAATCAAAACTGAAAAGACAACTAAAAATGTGTATAGCACTGGAACTTGGAAAATGTTTTTTGGTGGTGCTTCGTCGTGTGAAGGAGCAGGTGTGGGTGTGCTTTTCGTAGCACCTGAAAATAAATTCGTCGTCCCCTTCTCTTACAGGCTATAGTGGGACATAGACTACACAAACAACGTATGTGAATATGAAGCTCTAGTCTTGGGACTGGAAGTCGCCAAGAAGATAAACATAAAGAACTTAGAGGTCTATGGGGATGCAGAACTAATTGTGAAGCAGGTAAATCAACAGTACCAGGCCAAGCACCCGAGACTGAGGTCCTACAGAAATTCCGCCTGGGATCTAATGGAAAATTTATTTTCGTCAGTAAAGGTTCATTTCATCCCACGAGCCGAAAACCAGCAAGCCGATTCACTGGACAAAGCAGCGTCAACTTTTGCACCCCCTACCGCTTTCAAATTAAAGTACCACATAGATGTAAGGCACATACCATCCATACCAAACAACATACAACATTGGCAGGTATTCGAAGATGATGAAGAGATCAAAAAGTTTCTGGAAATGGTGGATGATTTCTCTGAAAATCACATTGACCAGGAAAACCAAAATGACCATACCTGGATTATGTAGGCAGAGGAGGAGCTTCAGGAGTTCCAAGAAAAAAATGCAAATCATCGCATGCTAGTGTTAAAAAATAATCAGATTCCTAAGGGCTTGATACCTCTGGAAAGGTTGTTTGACCAAAACGACATAACTTTGAAGTCTACCTTGCAACCCCAACCAGAGGAGGTCGAAGACTGTGACGTAGGCACCGCTAAATAACCTAGGATAGTGAAACTATCAAAGTACCTTCCTCTCGAGATGAAAAGCAAGTATGCAGACTTACTCGAGCGGTACAAGGATGCTTTTGCATGGACTTACAATGAGCTGAGAACCTATGACACCTCTGTGATTGAACACAAGATACCTTTGAGACTAGGAGTTAAATCGTTCAGACAGAAGCTCAAACAAATCAACCCCATTTTATTTCCCGTGGTCGAAAGAGAAGTGAAAAATCTCTTAGACGCAAAAATAATCATGCCTCTTAGGTACTCTGACTGGGTGGTGAACCTAGTCTCGGTCAGGAAAAAGAGTGGGGAAATCAGACTGTGCGTAGATTTCGGAAACCTAAATAAATCCTCTCTCAAGGACAATTATCCTTTACCCAAGATGGATCACGTCTTAGAAAAGGTAGTTGGTGCTAATAGAATGTCGATGATCGATGGGTTTTCGGGTTACAATCAGATTGCGGTCAACGAAAAGGATAAGGAAAAAACTGCTTTCACTACACCTTGGGGAACATTCATGTATGAAAAAATGCCTTTTGGTTTGATGAACACAAATGCCACCTTCCAGAGAGCCATGGACATCACCTTCATCCGTGAAAGAGACAGATTTGTGGTTATTTACCTTGATGACCTCACTGTGTTCTCTAAATCAGACGAAGACTGCCTGATACACCTCCAACAAGCGTTCGAGAAATGCCGAAAGTTTGGTTTGTCCTTGAACCCCCAAAAGTCTCATTTCGCGATGCAAGAAGGTAAACTCTTGGGCCATATTGTGTCTTGATATGGAATTAAAATCGATCCTAAAAGGGTTGAAGCTATAGACACCATAAATATTCCTAGAAACGTTAAAGAAATTCAGTCTTTTTTAGGAAAAATAAATTTTTTGAGAAGGTTCATTCCGAATTTTGATGAAATTGTGAAATTGATCACAGATATGCTCAAGAAAAATAGCATAGTCAAATGGATGGCCGAAGCCAAAGCATCATTTGCCCAGATAAAGAAAGTTATAAGGGAAGCACCTGTACTAGCGAGCCCTGACTACCTGAAGGAGTTTTTGATTTTCTCATTCGCATCTGAACACACAATTGTGGCGGTACTCCAAAAAAATGAGGAAGGTTTCAAGAAATCGATAGCATTCTTCAGTACAAATCTTAGAGATGCCGAATTAAAATATGATATAATGGAAAAACAAGCATACACTATGGTAAAGGCGCTAAAATATTTCAGGACTTACGTGTTACACTCAAAGGGGATAGCATATGTACCTACCTGTGTTGTAAAATACATATTGGTATAGCCCGATAGTGACAGAAAGAGGGGTCGGCGGCTCACCAAGATTCAAGAATTCGATCTGGAAGTGAAGCCAACAAAACTGGTAAAAGGACAAGGTTTGGCTAAGCTCATGGCTGAAATGAATTTCCAAGCACTCGGGATAAATAACCTATAGGAATATGAAGGATATGTGGACATAGATGCTTTCGATGACCAAATAACTGCGACTGAAATCGAAAAGAGGTTTGTTTCATCAAGTTGTTACAAAGACATAGTCTCCTACTTATTGACCCTGAAGTGCCCTGATGATCTGTCTCTGTCTAAGACCAGGACACTAAAGCTACATGCGATGAAGTACTGTATATTTGAAATCAAATTGTATTGGAAGGACCTATTATGCTTCCTGCAAGTTTGTCTAGTGGAATCTAAAACATAAAAGGTCATAAACGAATTTCACGAAGGGGTATGTGGAGGACATCACGCGTGGAGGGAGACAACTTATAAAATCCTGAGAGCGGGATATTATTGGCCTAGGCTATTCTTAGATGTCAACGCCAAATTCAGAGCTTGCAACCCTTGCCAGTTGTTCGCAGGCAAACAAAAACTCCCAGCTCTACCTCTGGTCCTGGTAAAGGTAGAAGCCCCCCTTCAACAATGGGGATTGGATTTTATAGGCAAAATCAACCCATATTCTAGTGCTCAACATAAATGGATCCTGACTACCACAGATTACTTCACCAAATGGGTGGAGGCCATTCCGACTAGAAAGACGACCGATTCAGTTGTTATAGATTTCCTGGAAGAGAACATACTATCCAGATTCGGCTGTCCCCGAAATATAGTCATGGACAATTCCTAGGCATTCAAGTCTATGGAAATGGTTAGTTTTTTCCAAAAATATAACATCATATTGGGCCACTCCACCACATATTACACTCAAGGAAATGGGTTAGTCGAATCATCAAATAGAAGTTTAATTACCATAATTAAGAAAGTGCTGAGTAAACACAAAAAATCTTGGCATTTGCATCTCAAGTACGCTTTGTGGGCAAATTAGATAGGCACAAAGAAATATATTGGCACTTCTCCTTTCCAACTGGTATACAGGACTGACATGGTATTTCCTATAAATCTAGTGCTTCCTGTAATGAAGCTCTGGCAAGATAAGAAAGAAGAACCAAGCCATGTCACAAGAAGAATAAACCAATTGATTGAGGTTCACCAGCACAAGGCTGAGGTGGACGAAAGGATGCAGAAATACCAGGACAACATTAAAGTGCTATTCGATGATAAGGCCAAAGACAGGGAATTCCTCCATGGCGATTTGGTTTTTAAATGGGATGCTAGGAGGGAAGACTCTACAAAACACGACAAATTTGACCATATCTGGTATGGACCTTTCAAAGTCATAGCTTCTGAAGGGAAGAATCTGTTTCTATTAGAAAATCTAGACGGTAAAATCCTCAATGCCCCTATCAATGGGCATTATTTGAAGCACTACATGCATTGAATGATTGTTCTGAATTTCCACTATATATACGGGTTTGTTTTCCTTGTTTTTATTTTAGATATTTTCGGTAAGTTCTACTTTCATCGTAAATAAAACAGGTTAGAAATTTCTTAGAAGTTGAGATACAGAAGTTTTCAATACGTCGAGTTCCATGAATCTTGATGCCCTGATACTTTTCATGTTGTTTGCCTGCAGGATTATGGCTTACAGTCCACACAGTAAAGGGAGAAAATGGATGGTCATGCATCGGGAAATTGACTCGCCCAAAATAGGTGATAAAAGAAGATTTGTTAAAAAGAAAATGAAATGGTAAGGCAAGGGTATAAATCTCTGAAACATCTGGTTTTCAAACGAATATCACTTAAGCACATCAACGATCTCATGAAAAGGATATGTTTTCTTGACGTATCATTAAAGAAAAAACTTTTACTGGGGATTTAAAAAAAAAGCTCACCTCGACAATTTAAAAATATTTAAATCAAAGAGGGAAGTACAACCTCTCCAAGAAAGAGTTCTAAGAGTCAAGATTGCATTGTATGACCTGAGTTGTATGATACTTCAAAACCTTCTCTGTCATCTCCTCACTATCCTTGTCTCTCCCTCCTTGAAACCCAGATACCTTCCACTGGCCTCTATAGAGGAAGAAGAGGTTACGCTTCATCTCTGGAAGCTGGCAAGCGAATCTTAGAAAATAAGCTGGCCTTCACGACTCCTCGATCTCCTGTCGAAATGAAGTTATGAGTAGGTTGATCCTAACTCTATTAGGTCTTTTGACAGGTTTCAAATGGTTAAGACTTGCTCAGAGGAAGACCCTTGGAAATAATTTTTCCCATAAAATTCCTGCAGACTAGGACGTTTTGAAGGTCAAGAGAAAGTTGGTCCAAAGTGCTCAAAGCAAGGTGACAGGCCACTGTAGTTAATATTACATAGATATCACCCCTGGTATACTTTATACCAAATTGATTGCCTCCACTTCATATTACAAAAGTAAAATATAAGACAGATGGTGAAAGAAAATTCATAATTGATTGCTCCCATCTAGTCCAAAGAGATGATGAAAGGAAATTCATAAAATGATTGCCCTCATCTCAACATTTAAATGCAAAATCACAGTTTGGAGTGGTGAAAGGATATTCAATAAAGGGAACCAGATAACTTCACCGGGGTATTGAACAGGCTTGCTGGGTAGTGAAGCAATATCTAAGATATCTGTAAGGCTGTCATACATAAATTATATTACACTTTGGTAATTAGCCTTTTCGAAACTGGATCTACATCTCAAGTTCATGCAGGTCTCCATGATTTAAAGCATGGAATTTTCTTCGTTTTGATGCAAGCTAAAACCTACAACACCTTTTGAATTTCCTAAGATCGTTTGGACCATCTTAAGCAAACCCGATGTCAGTCTCGAGAAAGGGAAAGTTGTCGAATGGACTGCAGTTGAGTTTAGAAAGCGTGTCGAGTTTTGAAATTTTTTCGGAAATAAACTTGAAACCTCAAAGCTCCCTCTATTTCCTCCTTCCAAACAAGTTTCACAGAAGCATGTTAATGACTCCATTTACCCAATATAGGCACTTGGTCTCCTGTTCTTCCCGTCCCGCAAGGAGACAAGATCCCTAGTTGGAGCCTATGTTGGAACGTATTATTTTATTTTTTATACTCTTGATTCAAACGTTGGAGCCGCCCTTCTTTCTAAATAAGTAAGAGGTTATAATTAAGCCCAAAATCTGGATTTTGGGATATCACGTATTTCACGATGAACCTGCCAAGCCCCGGTATGCCGATGCGCAAAGTAGCGATAAGGTTTAGTTCTAACCACCATTATCAAGCCTCTAAGTAAAGATCGTTTGATGTCATCACCTCGTGCTCTCGCGTTTCGAGAGTTACTCGTCGAACACTTTCCAAACCTCTGAGATGCGAAGTTGCGAAGTCTTTTCAAGTCACTTAGGTAAATATCAAGAGCAATATTTTAAACCGTAGTTAGTCTCTATCGTGATTTCACAACTCGACGATTTTTGCCTTAAAACGCAACACCTTTGTAACTTCGATCCCCAAAGTTGCGATATTCATTAATTAATACGGGTTAATTAATAGCTTAAGTTAAATCACAAATTATAAATAATCTCGCACTATCACAATTTCGGGCTTTTGGGTCTCAAAGGCTAGAAGCGAAATCATCCGATATGATGAGCATCGAAAAGGGGATAAAGTACTAAAAGCATGAAATTAAGGGAGCTAAGATGGATTAATTAATGCCTTGAGTAGCTTTTAACCATACGATCTACAGATGAACCTTTTAATGTTTCTTCTCTTTCCCCAAGTTACAAGTCGTCAAATATTTATGGCATTTATTTGAATTTCACTGAAGTGATTGACAGTAAGATCCCACTTATTCGCTTAAATATTTTCATTAAATCATTTAATCGTTCTGCTGACAAGGACTAGTGCAAACTTAAGTGTTTAAGCAAAGAGTTTTCTTTTGTTATCTCATCTTTCCTTTTTATTGTGCATAGAACTATTTCACCAGGATAACTTCTATCTGTGTTTTCAATCTTTTGCCACAGGGGATCTAATTGCAAGTTCATACACCATGGCTCCACAAAAAGCGCCCAAGGCAGTTGCTGAGAGCTCATGCCAAGGTTCAGATATTGTTTCTGATACTTCACCTCGAAGTATCAATACTGTTAAAACATGGACGCATATTTCCAATGTTCTGCAGACTGAGGTGATAAATTGCTCGAATGATTCCTGCGATGAGGAGAACAATGACATGTCCACCAAATACAAAATCATTGCTCAAGCGGAGATGCACAAAATAGCAGTAAGGCCACGACTTCTCCCCTATTATGATATGGTCATATGGGCATTGGACCATCTAGAGCTCCTGACCAGAACGATTTTCAACGAACAGAAGGAAGCAGTCGAGTCTTTCAGACCAGATCACCTATAAGCAATGCATAAATTGTCACCCACTCCAAATCGTATTTATAATACCAAATTCCTAGAGGAGTTCAAAAAGAAGGAATGCGAGAAGTTCGAGAAAAAGTTATCCGATCTGATCAAAGACTGGGTTTCACACCCCATGAAATTCAGGGCCGATACTAATATAATTTATTCAATATCCTCTTTAGAGCCACAGTTCAAGTATGTAGCGATGATGACCTGTAGATTGTATGGGAAGGAGGACACAACTCACTTTTTCCTCCCATGGGTGTCGCTCATTTATACAGTCGCTGAAGGTTTTTCTTTTGATTGGGCCAAACTGATGTCGGACAGTCTCACCACTCAAATTACTGAATATCAAACATAGAAAGCCAGTGGGAGAACATATTCATTCTTTATGTTTGCCTACATTATGGACGTTATTTGCTTCATGACACCTTTCCCATTGATGAGCTGGAGTTGGACTTCGTCTGATGCTGAGCCTATCCATGTATACCACTCGAAGCTTTGGGAGGACAAGGCCAAAGATTTCATCTATGAGATTTTTAACTGGGTAATGGTACCGATGCATGTTGTTATCTTCGGCCATCCACCTCCCCAGATTTCAGATAACATCATGGCCAAACTGAGTAATGTAGCAGATTGGTATATAGAAACAAAGTATTCATACATCAGGGTTTTCGGCACCTCCATTCCCCCCCCATGTTTTGCTATTATTTCTTCCAGATAAGCTAATATGCCGCAAGATCACCAGGCAAGCTATGCTTGGTGGAATAAACAAGGAGCTCAAAGGACTTTCAAAGAAGGTATGGCCACCCTTCCCCATTCACATTGGGTCGTACTCTTTATTAGATTTTGGCCATGCCAAAGCCGAGGCCATGAATTTGGAGGAAATGAAGTTGGTAAACATTGAGTTCAAAAAGCACGACCCAAATAAGGTTGTGAGTAATCATTTGGTAAATTGTGGCCTGAAGAGATATGAACACGAGGATTCACCCCATGATGAAATCTTTTGAGGTGCGAGGTCTTACTCTGAAGTCTTGAGCCGGATTCAAGCCTTGCCACCCGAAGATATGGCCGATTTCCTCAAATTCGAGGAGCATCGGAAGAGTTGCCTCCCCATAATTTTACAGAGCAAAACCCCAAAGCTTCCAAACATACAACAGACAGAAGCCAAAGGCTCAAAGAACTCAAGTCCTGGCAAGGAGAAAAATCAGGAAGGGATAGAAGAAATGGATACCTCGGAATAGGGATCTGAAATCCCCGATCGAGGAGAGAAAAACCCAGAGGTGGTTGCACCAGGCAAGTAGGTACTAAGTCAAGCTGAGATACCCTCGCAAAAGGCAGGCGACACCTCACTGACCACATCAAAAGAGTCGGTCACAGACACTACCCCTAAACAATTATCCAAGGAAATCAACAGTTAGATTGCTGTTATCACACCCTTATAGGTCACAAAGGGGAATCCTGATGCGGGATGGATTTTCAAGGAAGAGCTAACCCCCATTTCTATGGAAGAGTTACCTCCAAACGAATTTTTATTTGATAAGAAAAGGAAGGCCGTAGTGAAGCAAGAATCGTATAAAAAAGCGGGCACAGTGGCTAAAAGGTTTAAAATCCTGATAGAAGAAAAGGTCGTAGAAGAGGAGGAATTCACCGACGAGATAGCAGGAACACTGGGGGCTTATGCTACATCCAATCAATACTCAGTTAGAACTTTGAAGGCCCAGTTGAAACGAAAGAACCTCTTGATTGGTAAGTTGGAAGCTAAGGTGGCTACGACGGAAGCAAATGCCAGGGATGAGATGAGAAAAATCCTCGAGCAAGCCCGAATAGCCGATCTATAGGAGATCGAGAAACTTGGATCCGACCTTGAGAAGATGCACCAATCAACGCAAATAATCCAAACGCGGGTAAGACAGCAGGAGAAACAAATTATACAGTTACAATCAAAATTGGATGTTGCCAAAAACCAGGTTTTATACATAAAGGTTTTTCAAGCCCAGGCTACCAAAATCCGGCAGAAGGTATTAGTGGCTCAACAAGACTTGCTTTCAAAAGTGGGAACCATTAAGCATCACTTTCAGATGATAGATCAAATGCTAGAAGATATCTCTTCACAAGAAAGAGAAGTTGGGGCGGTTCGGGTTGCTTTCCAGGAAGCTGTGATAGACACAATGAAAGTGGAGGCAGTCAGTAGCTCCAAATTATCCATCACAGAACAAACCGGAGGGAATATATTACTAAAGTCTTGGGAGTAGAATATATCAGAGAGCAGGGGAAGAGCTCAGGAGGTGAGAACTTCTTGTGAAGAAACATTCGCCTTGATAAATAAAGCTTTGCTAGACCTTGATAAGGAAGGCAGTGTTGGGATGCTGGGAAAAATCAATATAGCTAAATACCTGATAGATATCAAGGAAAATGAAGAAAAGAAGCAAGCTAAAATATCCCAAATAAGCCAGGTTGATATGGTCCAAGTGGATAAATGGCTAGTACAGACAAGCCTACAATTGCGGTCTATCGTCACGGAAGACCGACAAGTGGAAAAAAGGTTGCCACAATTGGCGAAGAGTTGTTACACCTTTGAGGCCAACAACCAAGCAGAGCCTTCTAGGTTGATAGCCCATTTGTTTGAAAGGTGCGTCAATTGCATTGAGCAGGTGAAAGGGCAGTATTTTGGTGTTGAATAGCGACAGATGTCAATCTGTTCTATTTCTGGAGCCAGAGGAGCAAAGAAAGGAAGGCGTTCCGCCTACATGGGGGAAATCAAAGAGCGAGGAAATGAAACACTTACTTTCCTCAATTGTAATCAAAGGTTTCTAGAATGAATGGAATTTGAAGTGTTTTTTAGGCTTGTATAAATAGGCATTTTGAAGAAAAACGAAGGGCTTTTTCTTTTGGCAGATTGTAATAGAGAAATTTTTCATCGCCAGGAACTAATACAAGCGAATTGAAGACTCCATATTTCGTCAAGATTGAGTTATATGATTTCTTCTGTTATTTCATGCTTCATGACATTTTTATATGCATCTCTGATGAATGCTTTGACTGAAATTTGGTACAACCTCTACTGTGGCAATCATGTTTTAGTTATCTAATTATTTGCAGCTTTTCCTCTGTATCGGCTATTAGCAGGTACAAGACCTGTGGATTACTTAGATCGCTATATTTTTCGCTTCATTAAAGTGTTTCTCTTCTTTTTCTTCTTCTGTTACAACGTGAGATTCCTCTCAAAATGATGCCTCACGTTGTCTGACAGCTTTATGTTTTTCTTTCGTTTCATACATGGTTCCAAATTTTTAACTCAGTTACGGAAGACGACCTTCAATTTGTTAAACTATGAATTTGTCTCACGGGATTTCTTTTTCTCTTGTATAAATAAAAAATTTGAATCAGCAACTAAAAAAAAAAAACCAGTGGCCTCTTAAATCTCTGTTCCTTAAATGACTGTCCGTGTTGCAAGGAAACCTCACATAGAATCAGACCTCTCAGACCAAACCAACATCGCCTTAAACCTCTAAGCACTGCAACTACCCGGGTCGAACTAGAACGTTTGTGGGTAGCCATTGAATGAGACATAACCATGCAAGAACAAGTGGAAGTTAGACATAGACAACTTAGAAATCAACTATAGTTCCTCTTCCAGTTGTTTGCTCCTTCCCTTATCTTTTACCCTTTTCTGGATACCTAGACTCTATACTTCCTAGCCTTAAGTATAGACTCTGGAACAACAGTCATGTTCATATAAGTACTCGTATAAGTAAGATTCCATTGGAAGAAGAACAAAAACCTAACACTCACCTTACAAGAAAGGCTACATTTCTCTGTTGCACATGTATCCTTTATTCATTGTGAAACATGCCTAGCCTTTAGATGGAAAGAGAGAGAGGGAGGTAGAACTAGGGCAGAGAGAGAGAGAGAGAGAGAGAGAGAGAGAGAGACTAACAATAAGGAGAGAGAGTGTGAGATTGAGTGTTAGGGGAAGGGAGAAGATAGAGGGAAGGGGAGCTAGAGAGATACAAAGAGAGAAATGGGGGGAGAGTATAG
>JASDQU010212046.1:6091-17629 GCA_032191745.1 Picea mariana | reverse complement strand
TTACTGCTCATTATTGGATAATAATTTTACATTGATATAACATTTGAAGAAAAAGGATTATAATTACGTTATTACTGATTCACCCCCCCTCTCAGTAATCCAACAGAACAATCCCAGAAGAGGTGTTGAATGATATCTTGATTTCTTTGGCATAGGGCACAATTGAAAGGGTTGTGTAAACCCCTTTTCATCAAGTTTTCTCCCGTTAAAATTTTTCCATGAGCTAGGGACCAAATGAAGATATTAATTTTGGGCAGAGCATCTTGACTCCAAATGTTTTTCCATTTTGTTGAAGACTAAAGGATCCTTGAAGAGGAAAGGAGAAATTTTCATCCTTCTTTCATTGTATACCCATTTGTTCCCCAACCTCAGTTGTCTGGAGTGTCTCTGAGTAAGGGGGGTGCTCTTCTAAGAAGGGATATCAACACCTGGGCTTGATTTTTCATGTGATCAGGGGTGTCTCCCAGGCTCCAAGCCTTCTAGGATCCATCTTCATTCCATATAGATATATTGAAGAGAGTGATTTTTTGTTATGAAGTAAACCATCTTTTCATTTCTCCAATATCTTCTGCTCGAGATGTGATGTCAGTTCCAAAAATCGAATCTTGCCACAGGCTGATCGATTTTCCATTTCCAGGGATCGAAGAGAGGTGCTATTTAAATAAAGGAATTGAGTCTCTTATGAGTTTCCATATTTGTGAGCTAGGTTGAGATTCAGGAATAGTGTCCATGCATCTCTTTCTGCCCCCCAACTTGTATTTTTTGGTTATAGTTATTTTCCACCATTCCTTTCTACTTGAAATTATCCTCTAGAGTATCTTAGATCCCATAGACATATTGGTCACTTCAGGGTCTCTAATTCCCAGTCCCCCACTATTTTCGGGTGAGGATACTATATTCCAGTTTACTTGATGAAACTTTTTGTAATTGGACTTTCCCCCTTGCCACAAGAATTTGTGAATGAGATGGGCCATGTCTTTCATGGATCCCTTTGGCACCAGGAGGTAGGAGAATTGGAATAGGGAGAGGGAGGATAGTATTGATTTTATCAAAACCAGCCTCCCAATTGGGTTGAGTCACCTTGACCCCCTGGACTCCATCTTATCCCTAAATTTTTTTAGGTTGAGGTGCTAATACTCTCCATGTAGTTATTTTAGGAACAAAGGGAAACTAAGGTATTTAAAATTTTTCCAGTCACTTGAGATGGAAAAGCCCATAATTTGAAAAATACCTAATATGTTAATAGTTGATACATTCCACACATAGATTTGAAATTTAGTCTTATTCAATATCCCACCCGAGGATGAGAGGAAGGTGTCCAGAACTTGATTGATTCTTCTTGCCATGATTTTTTAAGCTCCACTCAAGAGTATCGTGTCATCCATGAATTGCGAGTGATTGATTCATTTTATGCCCTGGGCTATTTCAATTCCTGAGATTGTTCCAATGGCACATTCCCATTCTAGTCTTTGATTGCAAGATTCTTCCATGATCACATCTAGGAGTGGGGAGAGCGAGAAACCCTTCCTTAGACCTATGGAAGCTCTAAAGAATGGGTCTAGCCATCCATTTAAAAGACGAGTGATCCAAGGAGAAAAAATACAGGCTCCCATCCAGGATAAAAACTCTTGATTGAAACCAAACTTCTGCATTACCTTGAAAAGTAAGTCATGTTCTACTCTATCAAACACATTTCCCATATCCAGTGTAATTTCCATACCTAATTCCCCGCGAGAATTGTTGGAATGGATTGCTTCTTGCACTAGGATGAAGTTATCCTAGATTTTCCTACCAACCACAAATCCTCCTTAATTGGGTAGAATTAAATATCTGAGAAAAGGATCCATCCTATTAGACATAATTTTAGCCATGATTTTATAAGAGGTATTTCAAAGAGAGATAGGTCTAAATCTATCTAGGGAGGATGCTCCAATTTCTTTCAGAATGAGAGCTAAAAATGAAGAGTTGGTAGCTCCTCCTATATTTTTTTATGCACATATCTTATCATTCTAATGAAATCCTGCATGATTATGTGCCAACCCTTTTTATAGAAATGGAGAGTGAATCCATCTGGTCCTGGGGATTTATATTTGTTGAATTGATTGATTTATTTTAGAATTTATTTTTCTTCAATTTGACGGTTGATTTTATGGTTGTATTCATCCAAAAATTTTCTTGGAATATGGCTGAGAGGAGAGTTAGAAGAGACTTCCTCTGATCTTCTATCTGAAGTATAAAGCTTGAGGAAGTGGCTAGAGGTTTGCTTCTTGATTTGGTCCAACTCCTTTATGTTTTCACCCATCTGAGTTTTGATTTATGAGATTTGATTTGTCCACAGTCTAGATTTGATTTTCCTGTGAAAGAAGAAGGTATTTTGATCACCTTCTTTCATCCATAGGATTCTAGACTTTAATCTCCATGTGATTTCTTCTTCTTTTAGCACTTGAATGTATTCTTTGTGAATCTTTTGTTAAGACACTATATGGATTTGTTGGACTTCTTTTGTTTCCATTTCCCATTGAATCTTTTCTAGCTGAATATTTTTGCCTTTAATCTTGATCTAAATTGGACTCAAAGACGTTTTTTCCTAGGATTTGAATGATTTTGTCACTAGCTTCAACTTCTTCTCCTAGATGTAGATCAAAGAACCGATGATCCTTTGGTTCCAAGCTTGCAAAATAGAGGAATAAAAATATGGTCGATCCATCCACAAGGGGTTGAATATGAAGGGGATAGGGCCCCGATGTTTTTTAGATTCAAAATGCTAAATAGATAGGTAGATGATTTGATCCTTCCCACAAAAGGATCATTGAAGAGGATTTTTTTGGATGAGCATGAAAGAAACTGGTTATTAAGAAATGGTCGAGCCTGACCGCAATATGGCTTGGCCCTAATCTTCTGTTGTTCTAGGTATACAAACCTTTGGAGGGGGGAACATCAAATAGATCCAAATCTGAGATTAGATCATCTATGTTTTACCTAAATTGATCCCATGTATACTATGTATTATTATGCATTATTGTGACCAAAGCTTTTGGTTATGAAGTATTTTAAAGAATAAATAAATCGTTACATAATTAGATCTAAGTGTTATTTATAAGAAAATAGATGCATATCATAGAATCATGCAGATTGTTGAAAGAAGAACATCAGTTATTATGTTCCTAGATACATGACCATAATTGTATTGATAGTATCTAATCAATAAAACTCATAGGGTAAAAACTAGTTACTAAAACATAAATTGTATTCGAAAGGGAATTCGTTACAAAACTAAACAAAGTTTAACAAGATGCACTATGAATATTTTAAAAGAGAATCATTACTAATTAAATTGAGTTTAACAAGATACAATTCATTATTGTGTGTATTCAAAAGGGAATCATTACAAATTTAGATAGAGTTTAAAGCAATGACTGTGTATATTCAAAAGAGAATCATTACACTTTAAAGAGAGCTTAACAAAAAACAAGTAAAGACTATGTATGTCCAAAAAGAGAAACAATGCTAATTAAACCGAGTTTAACAGAGATATAAATAACAACTGTGTATATCCAAGAAGGAATCGTAAACAAAGTACATAAAATTATAGAACTTTCAAATGCATAGACAACATTCCTAAGCCACGCGACTTTCAGGAATAATTACATACAAAATTATTCAGTCAACTAGCTCGACAGAATGATACCATATTTTAAATCTAAATAAGTAATGGAACTCGAATACCTTTCCAAGAAAGGGTATTTCTAAATCTCCATGGTAACCATCGCCTTGACACCTACATAATAGCAACGAATAAATTAGAACGTTGCACGAGTTATTTAGTCAAACAAAAGTTACATATGAAAACAAAGACAAACTTACCATGGATGTACAAAGAGCCTTTGTATCTCCTCCCGTCACCTTTGAACTGCATCAGATTGTTCAAGGATTTCAGATAGTTGATGGGTACCCCTCAAAACAATAAATAGATCCCATCATTAGGTCCCATCATTAGTTTGATACCCAAGAATAAATTTAAAAATGGATTTAAAACACAATGTATGTACATAATATAAAACACAAAAATTACTATGCTCTGTGTGAACATCTCACTATGAAAATATTTTTAACAGAAGTATTAACTAAGTCTAGGACAAACAAAATAATGTGAAATGTCTTAATCATAGACTAGAAAAGAGAGAAATAAACAAATGAATTAAAAACC
Source organism: Picea mariana (assembly GCA_032191745.1). Lineage (NCBI taxonomy): Eukaryota > Viridiplantae > Streptophyta > Pinopsida > Pinales > Pinaceae > Picea > Picea mariana. Next base: position 13,422 of record JASDQU010212046.1, on the reverse strand, counting down.
CTACAAAAAATCTTGATTAGGCTAAAATCAAACCACTAAGTTCATAAAATTACTGGTTTAAGATGGTAACTCCCCAAGGTTCAAGGAAAAACTCCTCGAACCATAGGTTAACCAGAAGTGATACCTACTGCGACCAAATATACAATTTACATTCACGACATTATGTAGTATATATATAGAAACAAGAAGTTTGATAAGGTAAACAATTAAGAGATATAACTGATGGAATAATTTTTGATTCTGACTATAAACTAATATCCTAAAGAAAATTTCTCAGGAATCATTACCAAGTTAAATAAGCTATAAACACTAGTTACAGGAATCCAAAATGAGTAAGGGAGGTTCTGCAAACTCTTACCAGTTAAAGGCGCCAACCCTGAAGTTGATAGAAAGACCAACCGCAAGCCAAGGAAGCTACAAATGCCCTGATCTCTTTTCAAATAATTCCAAAGTGAACAAAAATGAGATTGGGATAATTAGACCTTCAACACTGTAACTCAGAAATGTCAAACCTCTCAAAAATCTCTTAGGTTGAACACAAAGCGGAGAAAATGAAAGTGAAGAGTGTGAAATGAGCCAAGTTTGGGAGAGGTCGAGATGGCTAAAGGATCCAACAGGAAAACCATAATTCCTATAGTCATAATAAAACAACACATATACAATTCTTAGGACAACTACTGATTAAACCTCCTCAAAATGGTAACACCACAGGTGGTGCATGCAAGATCGTTGCATGGTAAATGCTCCGTAGAATGCATTGGTTAATGAGGAAACATTGGAAAGGTTTTAAATTAAGGATTGGTACCATAACACGAGTTAAACCCTTGTAAAAACCCCTAATAAATTCCTTAAGTCTAAGTCGTATTGTCGTAGGACATGTGTTAAACGTTTTAAATACATTGATTGATATACAATGGAACTCACGTAATATATGAAACCCATTTTATATATGAGCTACCTTAACACAATACAAACCTATATGGTATTAAATGATTTAAGGGGAATAATAACAATACTACAGTTTCAAGTAGTGAACACATATCCATAGGGGGGTGCTATAAAAAAACAATCAAACCCTCGTACAACCCTTATACATGGTTTTTATCATGACCTCAATAGAAACGAACATATATATTATGAAACTCACTATACAGGTTATCAAGTACCTAGTCTTAGTGGAATGAGACTTATGATAACTTTTATAAAAACGACATATAGTGAAGAACTATATTTTTGAAGATAGATTTGTTCCACTATTATAATATAAGAGTATATGACCATCTATGAGAAGTTATTAAGGATTTTCTATGTAAGTATTTAGTCTCTATGGGTTTCTTGTTATAGCAAAACCATGAAAGAATAGTGAGACTATCGTATGATAAGGGAAAATGGGAAAAACATAAGGAAAGAATAAAATAAGTTAATAAGACTTATATGTGACATTTATGATGATNAAATGACAGAAGCACCTAAGCCGGAGGGAGAAGAACCTCATCAAGAGAATCTTGAATAAGGGAATTTAGGTGATGGACATATATGGGTGGATCTGAATAATGAAAGGAATTTAGAAATTATAAAGAAAGTAACATATCTGAGAGAAGAACAAAAAACAGTGAGAGCAGATAACGAAAGAATTATAAAGACTCAAGAGGAACTAAATACAATTCTGCTAGAAAAATTGTAGGTTACAACAATTGGCCTTTTTATGGGCTTTATCACAAACAAATCTTACATGTAAATTGTCTTGATTTTCTTCTTACCTCTCGGAAGAAAAATAATTTGATTTTTCAGGAAAATGACAGAAGTACCTAAGCCGAAGGGAGAAGAACCTCATCAAGAGAATCTTGAATAAGGGAATTTAGGTGATGGACATATATGGGTGGATCTGAATAATGAAAGGAATTTAGAAATTATAAAGAAAGTAACATATCTGAGAGAAGAACTAAAAACAGTGAGAGCAGATAACGAAAGAATTATAAAGACTCAAGAGGAACTAAATACAATTCTGCTAGAAAAATTGTGCAATCAAAATACTGATAAAAATAAGGGGAATAATTTTATCAACTCTAAGATATCCCAACGAAAGAAGAAAAAAATAAAGTTGGAGTATCCAAAATCTGAAACAGATTCAATATACAAGGATACAGAAGATGTTCAAATGTCTACTGAAAGTAGTTATAGTCCTAAACAAAGAACCAAAAATAAACCGAAACAACATGATGAAGTCATGGGAGAATTTAAGAAGATTAAAACACCAACTTTCAATGGAAAAATGGAGACTAGTGAGGAAGAAGAGGCATGACTCTCTAGTATGCATAAATAATTTTAAATTTACAATTACTCAATTGAGCTTAAATACCAGAAGGCTATCTATAATCTGACAAAAAAACAGATACATGGTGGCAGTATATAAAAAGAGTAAAAAGTATTAAGGAAAGGAAAATCACTTGGAAAACCTTTAAGATATATTTTAAGAAATAGTACATGTCCGAACAATATTATGAGGGTAAAGACAATGAGTTCTATGAACTAAAACTGAGAAATCTTACAATGAAATATTTATGTGGTAAGTTTCTTAGTTTGTTGCATTATGTACCTTACATCGAGGATGAAAAACCAAAGATTCAATGATTTTTGAGTTTTCTAACTAGTTCTTATAAAGATCGAATTGATTTTGATAACCCAAAAACATTGGAGGAAACCATGAGGAAAGATGAACTTTGTTTTGAGCAGTATAAAAATAGAAATGAGAATTCTAAGAATTGGAATGGGAAAAAGGTTGAGAGGTTTGACCCTAATAAGAAAGGGATATCTTATTCTAATAGAAATGTTGATAAAATATTTCAAGGAGGTAATAATTTCAGAACAAGTATAACTTTCAATCAGCCTGGAAATAAGGGTACCAAACCACCAACCTTCTTCAATAAAGAAACTTCCCAAAAAGAAACAGTAAAATGTTGGGAATGTAGTGTTCCACATTACTATAAATATTGTCTTCTCAGGAAGAAGAGAAATAAAAATGTGCAAATAGTATAGGATTCAACTATAGTTGATGAGTTGGCAAGGTCTACACCTAAAATCAATGCAGCCTTGGAAAAGCGATGGGTAGATCATCAGACTTCAATGGTAGAAATTGAAGGTATGATACATAATCAATCAAATATTGTTTTAATTGATACCAGTGCTAGTTTAAGTTATATTTCACCAAGAGTTGTAGAATGTGTAAGTTACATAAAGAAAAGTTTGAAAATTACTAGTTAGTACAGTTAGCTATAGGAACTAAAAGGAGAATCACAGATGTTGTTAAAAAAAACAAACTTGGTATGAATGAATTAAGAACATAGATAGACTTAAAAATATTATCTTTAGGATCTTATTATGTGCTAACTAGTATGGATTAGTTGGAAAAGTTTAAAGTGGTCTTAGATTGTTACAATAAAAAATTTACATGTGTAGATGAGAGAGGTAACATTATAAACATTAAAGGATTATCAATACCTATTAGTATTAGATAAATAACATCCTTACAAGTCAAAATATGCATTTGAAAAGTGTGTAAACTACTTTTTTCACACATAAATTATAATGAAAAATAAGAAAGTAATAATGAATTAGATAACTTTCCAGTATTGCAAGAATTTCAAGATGTATTCCAGGATATTTCCGGACTACCTCTTAGGAGAGAAATAGATTTCTCAATAGACATGATACCTGGAGTAGTACCTGGTTCAAAGGATTCTTACATGATGAATATCATAGAGTTAAATGAAATAAAAAGTCAAATGCAAGAGTTGATAGATAAAGAATACATCCGAACAAGTGTGTCTCCATGGGGGCACTAATGCTTTTTGTTAGAAACAAATATGGGACATTACGTATCTATATTTATTATAGAAAATTTAATAAAATGACCATTACAAATAGATATACATTACCTTGTATCAATGATCTATTTGATCAAGGACGGGGAGATACAATATTTTCTAAGATTGATTTACATTTTGGTTATCATCAATTTAAGATAAAGGATGAGGATATTTACAAAACAACATTTAGAACAAGGTACTAACATTATGAATTTGTTGTAACACCTTTTTGGCTGAATAATTCCCCAACCTCATTCATGTGGTTGATGAACAATATTTTGAGTAAATGTCTAGATATATTTGTGATCATTTTTATAGACGATATACTCATCTATTCAAAGGATGAAAAGGAGAATGAAGAACATTTAAGAATAGTATTATAGATACCAAGAGAACATAAATTATATGCAAAACTAAGTAAGTGTGAGTTTTATAAAGACCAAATTCAGTATCTAGGACATGTAATTTCCAAAGAAGGTATAGTAGTTGACCCAGAAAAAATAAAGGCTATAACGAATTGGCCCGAACCTAAGGATGTTTCGAACATAAGATCCCTTATGAACATAACTGGCTATTACTAGAAGTTTATAGAAGGGTTTTCCAAGATTGCATATCCTATAACATCATTTCAAAATAAAGGAACTAAGTTCATTTGGTCTGAGAAATGTCAAGAAAGTTTTAAAAAATTAAAAAAACTCTTAACTATAACTCCTATATTAAAATTGGAAGACCTAGATAAGGACTTTGTAGTATGTATGAATGCATGTCGTGAAGGGATAGAAGGACTACTAATGCAAGAAAACTATGTAATAGCTTACGAGTCTCATAAATTAAAGAAAAATGAAGAAAATTACGTAACACGTGACTATGAATTATCCACAATAATACATGCATTAAAAATGTGGTGGCATTATCTGGTAGGCCAAAAATTCTTACTGTTGACAGATAACATCACCTTAAAATATTTGTTTGATAAAAATAACTTAAATGATCGCCAAGCAAGGTGGTTATCCCTCTTAAGTGAGTATGATTTTGAGATAAAACACATTAAGAGAAAATAAAATAAAATGGTTGATGCATTATGTAGACATGAAAACCTGATCTATACAGTTACTAGAAGTAACTATGAAATAGATTTAGAAGAAGGGGTAAGGTTACCAGCTGAAAAAAGACCTAGAATATCAAATAATTAAGTTAAAGTTTGTTAATAATTCGATAGGAATAACAAAATCAGATTTTAGATTCTCAAAAAGTGGACAGTTTATGTATAAAAAAAAAATTATATGTACCATAATCTAATGAAATTAAGCTATTAATTTTAGATGAGCTGCATAAGAAACCATTTTCTTGACACCCAAGTTACTAGAAAATAATTACTATTCCAAGAAAGGAATTCTATTGGCCAAATATGAAAGGTGAAACAACATAATATGTAGCTATATAAGTAGATTGTCAACAAGTTAAGGTTGAACACCAACATCCAACCGGACTACTACAGCCTTTACCCATTCCAGAATGGAAGTGGGAAGTGATAAGTATGGATTTTATTACCGAATTGCCTAGAAGTAGTAAACAAAATGATTCAATTATGGTTGCGATTGATAAATTAAGGCATCACACTTCATACCCATGAAATCAACCTACAAGGCTATTAATATAGCAGAAATATTCATGAAGTATATATTTAGGTTACATAGAATCCCTAAAGTTATAGTATCTGATAAGATGTTAAGTTTACCAGAAATTTTTGGAAGGATTTATTTAAAGGGTTAGATACCCAATTGAACTTCATTACTTCTTATCATCCCTAAACAGATGGGAAAAGATTCAACAAAACTTAGTTGAGTTTGCTTATAATATTCATTATCAAGCTTCAACAAAACTTAGTTGAGTTTGCTTATAATATTCATTATCAAGCTTCAACAAAACTTAGTCCTTTTGAAATTTTATATGGMAGAAAATGTAATACACTTGTTTCATGGAGAAATCATGTTAATATATTGATGATAGGACCAAATATGTTAAAASGCATCGAAMTAACAGTGAAATAKGTACAACRGAACCTGAAAGTAKMTCAAGACATGCAAAAAAGTTATGTTGATGCAAAAATGACTCCAAGAGAGTTCAATATTGGAGATCATGTGTATATTAAAGTTAAACCTAAAAAGAGTTCTTTACAGCTAGGTATGTATAATAAGTTAGCACCTAGATATTGTGGCCCATTAAAGATACTTKCTCGAATAGGACTTGTAGATTATCAATTTACACTTCCAACTATGGTAAAAGTACATGATGTGTTTCACGTTTCATAACTGAAAAATTATATACATGACCCTACTCACATTGTTGATTGGAAAATGATATATGTGGAACCCGTGGATGAGTTCCCAGTATATCCGGATCATATTCTCGACAAGAGGGAACTTACACTCTGGAATTGACCTGTAGGATAGGTAAAGGTGTAATGGAAGCACCTCAGTCCAGAAGASGCTACTTGGGAAATGGAAAGTAATATGTGGGAAGCATATCCATTTTTGTTCCAGAATGGTATTGATGAAAACTAGTTATCACCGAGGATGGTGATAAGTTCTAAGCAAGGGTGTAGGTGATACCTCACAACTTGACCTTTTACTTGCTTGTATTTTATAATTTTTAATTATTTTTCCAAAACACAGTTTGGCCGAAAGAAATTTGAATTGTAAAACCTTATTATTTTATGAAAATAAACACGTGGAAAAATGGGCACATGTTGAAGCAATTGTTAAAGAGGGATTTAGGAATCCAATTGGGTTGGACAAGTGGCAATAGACTGAGATAAGATGTGAAGTTAACTCAACTTCAAAAAGACACATTCTAGATTTATAGGAGAATATGTGAACATGTGTAGAATTAAATCAGACAGGTGGTTAGTGAGCAGGAGGCTCAAGACAAGTGTCACAAGTCCTAGGAAAAATAAAAAAGAAGTCTTGACAAGGGAATCAGACACCATTTCTAATATGCGAACTGATAGCTTGAGGAGGCTACATGTCGAATTGACTTGACATAGTTATTTTCTAATATTATACACAACAAGATGGTACTCAAAATTCTGCAAGAGGCCATGTAGGCAACCCCTTAGATTCAAAACTTAGCTCAGGGGTGATAGAGGTTGAGAGAGACTCTAGTCTACGACTGGGAGGAATAGAGTGTTCACCGTGTGGTTTCCCCAAGATCGTGGTTTTACTTATTTATTATGAATATGTTGATATGCATGTATATTGTGTATTATTATTCATTATTTTGACCAAAAGTATTGGTTATGAAGTATTTTATAGCATAAATAAATCGTTTCATAATTGTATATGAGTGTTGTTTATAAGAAAATAGATGCATATCATAGATTCATGAATATTGTTGAAAGAAGACAATTAGTTATTTTGTTCCTAGATCCATGAATATAATTTTAATGCCAATAACAAATCAATA
>JASDQU010212045.1:0-13462 GCA_032191745.1 Picea mariana | reverse complement strand
TGACTTTAGTGGCCCGAGAAGGGCATGTACCTCATTCATGGGAAGAAGGGGTTGAAGTCCCAGAGGGATTGATGTTGGCTAAAAAGATAAAAGCCTAAATATAGGCCTTCTAGATGCTTCGCCTAGGGATCCCCGAGAAAAAAATGATATGCTTCACTATAAGAAATGGGGGACCTACAAAAATAAATGATAGTGAATGCTTAGGGGGTTAGTTGTAGGATGGGAGGTCTCATCACGAGTCGGCCTATCATGATCATGGGTATTTAGCGGTATGACATTACCATCATTTGGTCACCAAACCAGGGTAGTGGCTCTCGGTTACACAACTGAGATAAAGGGGGTCTCATCACGAGCCAACCTTCTCATTTCCGCGAGGTCTTTGTGAATGACATTGTCATTATCTGGACACTGAGCTAGGACAGTGGCCTTCGACTCATTCCTTAAAACATGAAATAAATAAAGAATGGAAAGAAGATGGGCTTGGAAAAAGTGCATCACAAATGAAGGTGCCACGCACTCTCTACAAAGGCACACATAAATGAGATAATACAAGCCCTTATATGTCATGAAACTCACCATCCACAACATAACCTTGAAAGGCCATCCTTGGGAGCATCCCCTACTTGAGGGTTTTGGTCTACCCAATAAGACCTTTATGACACCCCTCCCATACTTAAACTTGATCAATTATATAGGGTCTTTGAGCATTTGTTTAATTTAATGAGATAGTTTTGATGCACATGTTTAGGTGCCTTGCTTATTGGATGTGGTTTACACTTTTCATGATATCTTTGACTTGATATCTTTGGAGGGTGTGCCCTTTTGTTTTGTAGGACCTTTCTTGGTGGCCATTTTTGGGACAACAAGCCTAGCTTAGGCTTCCATGGGGCAAGGGGCCCACAGGTTGTATGTTGTAGGCCCGCACACCGAATCACAGAGATATGCCTTTAGAGGCTTACTTGACATCATGGAGTATTTTATCCAGCCCCTAGTACCCTAATGACTTGCCTAGGAGAGGTAAAACATCATCTTTTGAGGGTTGACATCATGCTTGAAGGGGTTTTATGGTGATGGAGTTATTTCACATCGACATTTGGCATGTTTTGACCAGAGGAGGCATGAATTGACCCTAGCACTTGATGAGGAGGCTCAAGTATTCTACAACACAGGTATTCCAACAGAGGACGAACATATTCAACAACCACTCACACAACCAGATCAAAGATAAACACACCGATGTTTTGACATGGTAAAATCCTTACGGGGAAACATCCAAGGCCCCATCCAACGCGACCACTCGGAGCACTTTATTAATGCAAATGAAAAAGACTACAAAGAGATTTTACAAGAGAGTTTCTCACAATCGATCATCGACAAATGACCCTCCATGCTATTTAAATATAGATCATGGACCAATCGGGTGTTAAGCAACAAATCAATGGCCGTTAATATCGAAAAGAACGTGAACTGTCGGATCACTCTATGTCGGGAACATATCATGACCGTTAGATTTCCTATCTACGAATGCATACTAAAGAAACACACTTTTACCTAACGACACATTAGACCAAGTAGATCTTAACTAACTCCTAAGTGTCTAAATATCCTAACACCCCCCCCTTAAGAATAACTTGGGATAGGATTGAAGGATTTACAATAGTGACGCAATAGGATAAGGAAGGAAGAATTAGAGCTTGTCCCCCCTTAATGACAACTTCCTGAACTCCTAACATAGATCAAAGTTTGGAAAACTTCGCTTTTGTAAGGGACTTTGTGAAAATGTCTGCAACTTGATCTTCTATAGGGAAAAAGAGCTCTTCAATAACTTGATCATGAATGAGCTTTAAGATGAAGTGCATGTGTAGCTTGATTGTTTGTTGAGCTGATGTTGAACTGGGTCTTTGGCGAGCTTGATGGAACTCTGGTTGTCGCACCAAAGGCTGGTCGGATGTTGTTGTTGGAATCCAAACTCTGAAAGGATCTGTCGAAGCCACTAGACTTCCTGACTTGCATTTACAGCTACTCGGTACTCTGCTTCTGTTGAAGAAAGTGAAATAGCCTGTTGTTTCTTACAGGCCCAAGTGACAGGTCCTGAACCAAGGCTAAAAACATAACTTGCAACAGACTTCCGATCATCAGGGTCACCAGCCCAATGTGAATCAGTGAAACCAACCAATAAAGGAGTCCCCCCTGAACTATAATGTATCTCGAACTGAACTGTACCACGTATATGTCGAAGTATCCTTTTAGTTGCATTCCAATGGCTTTCATGGGGTGTTTGCATATACCGGGAAACAAGACCAACAACAAAGGAAATATCAGGACGGGTATGAGTCAAGTATAAGAGGATACCAACTAACTGACGATACAAGGTGGCATCAACTTTGGGAGAAGTACAGGTGGAAACAAACTTGACTCCATACTGGAAGGGAGAAGGGGTTGGCTTACAATCTTCCATGTGAAAGCGACGAAGAAGGTCACAAGCATACTTAGACTGGGAAAGAAAAATTCCTTCATTGGTTTGCAAAACATGGAGGCCAAGGAAATAGTGCTAAAATCCTAAGTCTATCATCTCAAATTTCTTATGAAGGTTGGTTTTCACATGGTTTAAAAGTTTTGAGTCACTACCAGTAAGGATAAGGTCATATACATAAAGGACAAGGATTATGGGATGGCTTCCTAATTTCTCGGTATAGACATTAGGATCAGAATGGCATCTAGAAAATCTGGTGTCAATAAGATAGTTGTCCATTTTGGCATACCAAGCTTGGGGAGCTTGCTTAATACCATAAAGAGATTTCTTAAGGCGACAAACAAGACTAGAGTCATTATGGACATAGCCAGGAGGTTGTTCCATGTAGATTTCTTCTTGCAAATCCCCATGCAAGAAGGCAAATTTAACATCCATCTGATGGACCTCCCATTTATGTGAGGCAGCGAAGGCAAGAACAAGGCGGATGGAATTCATTTTGGCTACAAAGGCAAATGTTTCATTATATTCAATTCCTTCAGCTTAGGAAACTCCTTTGGAAACTAATCGAGCCTTGTGTCTTTCAACACTTCCATCTGAGGCATACTTAGTTATGTAGACCCATTTACATCTGACAAGTTTTCTTCCTTTTGAAAGAGGTACAAGATCCAAAGTATTGTTTGCCATTAAAGAACAATATTGTTCATTCATTGTTATATCCCAATTTGGATCACCTGAAGCTTCTGCAAATGTATCTGGATCACGAGTCTCTAAAACTTGAGCCAAAAGAGAAGAGGCACGTTGGAACTGAGAACGTGTTTGATGTTGATCTAAAGGATCACCGACAAGATCACCAGTTCCTTCTCGTGTTGAACGGACCCATCAAGGAAGCAATGGTGTTGGTGTTGGTTCAGTTTCAATGAACTCATTTTGAGGAAGGTGAGCAAGAGGAGGTGGATTTTAATCCTCACTACCATCATCTGATGAAGAAACTAGAATACGAACAGAAGAAGGCACAAACATCGAATATGGGTCGCAGGCACAAATGTCGAATTAGGCTCAAAACGATTTTCATCAAATTTAACATCTCTTCTAATAATAATAATTTCATTACAATGTGGTTGAAGAAGTCTGTAACCTTTGACATCTTCATAATAACCAACAAATATACACTTCTCACTTTTATGTTGCAATGCTTTCCTTTTCTCATCAGGAATGTGAGCCCATTCTATACTGCCAAATACACGGAAGTGACTTACATTTGGTTTAATTTTAGTCCATGCTTCTTCCAATGTCATATTTTTAAGAGCCTTTGTGGGAGTGTGATTTACAATGTAATTTGCATAGTTGATGGCTTCTGCCCAATACTTTAGACTTAATCCCTTAGATTGGATCCTACAATTAGCCATTTCTTTTAATGTGAGGTTATTTCTCTCATCAACACCATTTTTTGTGGTGTATATGGAACAATGTATTGCATTTGAATGCCTTATGTAGTGCAATAACTTGTAAAATTATTGTTCACATATTCGCCTGCATTATTTGTTCTTAACCTTTGAATTTGATGTCTAGATTGCTTTTTCTACAGGGGCCTTGTAGGCCAGAAACTTGTCAAAAACTCTGCTCTCAAGTTTTAAGAAGTAAACCCAAGTACATCTGGAAAAGTCATCAATGAATTTTAAGAAATACTTGCGCCCAGAAAAAGAAGGAGATGAAAGTGGACCACATAAGTCACTATGAACAAGTTGCAAAGGGGCCGAGGCATGCCAAGAGGCACGTTTGGCAAAATTGTCCCGATGATGTTTGGCGAGAACACAACAGGCACAAACACCATCTTTGCATGAAACAAGAGCAAGACCAGTCACCATCTGTTGATTACATAGTTGTTGCAATGAGTGATGGTTTAGATGACCAAACAACTCATGCCAAATTTTGCTCAAGTCATCGCTATGAGGCAAAAAAACTGATGGAAAAGATGGTGACCCAAAGTTGTCAAACTTGTACAACCTAGTAATATCATCAACAATTCTAGTTGCAAGAACATGCTTAGGATATTTTAGATCCTTGATTACAACTTGGTGAGGTGAAAACTCTATGGTTTTACCTTCACCTGAATGAGTGATTTGATATACTGATAGAAGGTTACAAGAAAGACTTGGAACACATAATACATCATTGAAATGACCATTATCTACTTGAATTGTTCCAGTTCCTACAACATTAAGAGATCTATCATCACCAACAAATATTTTCTTGGTGTTACATTCATTTAGAGCAGAAAATATGTTTTTATCCTTAGCCATATGATAAGATGATCTAGAATTAATAAGCCACTCATCGTAAGAAGAAGTAGAAGTTGCAGTGAAGGAGAAACCAGAAGCAGAAAGTGCATGTCCATGAGAAGAAGAAGAAGAAGTAGAATCACTATTGACGTTGAGATTTTTCATCGCTGCTTCTAAAGCTGCATCTTGAAACATTTAGACTCATCATGACCATTTGTATCACAAAAGTTGTAATGTATGTCAATCTTCTTATTTTTATATTTTGCTCCTTTGTTACCATTAGGAGCTGAATTTGTCTTAGTGGGTTTGGGACCCTTGTGTTGCTTGTTATTGTGGCGAGGATGTTGCTTCTTGGGATTCTTGGGTTTGTCTTTCTACTGAGCTACTAAGGCTTTGTTGGAGGTACCTGCAATGTTGATCACTCCAAGTTGTACACGCTTATCTTGCTCTCTAAGCAAAGCATCAAAAAATGACTCAAGAGTTGGTTTTTGATAAGCTTTCCCTAGAGCCTCTCTCATGGCATAAAAGGTAGATACAAACACATAACATGCACTACCTAGCTTAGAAAGAATAATATAGATGCAACGCTCTTCCTCTAGCTTTATCTGACATTCTTCAAATAAAATTGTAAGTGTTTTAAACTTAGATAGATAGACTTCCATGCAAGAAAAATCATTTGGACTTAAATTTAGTATTTGATTTTCTAACTGATGTGCTCGAATAATATTGTGTTTACCAAACACAGATTCAAGCTTTTCCCAAGCTTCATCAGGGTCATCAATTTCTTGAAGGTGGAACCTTAAATAGGGAGAAATGGACATTTCGATCAGTCCATGTGCTTCGCCACTCCTATTATCCCATTTGAATTTCTTATCAGCATGAGTGGGTTCTTTTTCCTTTCCCAAGGTAATCTGGTACAAGCCTTTACTTCTTAATAAATCCTCCATATGGGATTTCCATTGGAAGTAGTTGGTGTTGGTAAACAAAAGATCACTAGAAGAAGCCATATTAAATATGCAGATAATATGGATTTAAAAACCGAAATCGATGATTTGGATGGAAATATCTCGAAAAATTAGGTGGTTTAAAAAAAACGACACTGAAAACGGACTTCATATGTGAAAGTTATGCCTTCACTTTTACGAATAAGTTGTCTTATGAAGTGACCCACTTTTATAAAAAGAAGCGGAGATCACTTTTACAATGAAGTTACTTTATAAAAGAAAGTTGCATGCAAAATAAATAACTTTAAAATAAAGTATTAAAGCTACTTATAGTGATTCACTTTTATACTTGAAGTGAAATACACTTTACAATGGATGTATGAACTTTTTGAAAAAAAAAGTAACAAAAAAAAGACTTGAACTCAAGACCTCTTACTTAATAAGGCAACTTTTAACCAAGTGAGCTACCAAAATTTTTTTTAGAAGCAGGATTAGGGTTGTTGTTTTTGTTGTTGAATATGGAATTGGAGAGCGTGCTCATAAAAAACTCTTTTCACATAAGAAAAAAAATTTGCTTCTCGATGACAAGGGTTAGATCTCGGTTAGCTTACCCAGAAAATGCACATTTTCCTATATGTTTCTGATTTTCCAAGATCATACAGGGTGCGGGGAAAAGAGCATACGCAGATATAAAAGAGTAGCAATACAGAAATAAATAATATAAAACCGAAATAATACTCTGCAAAAATTTTAAAAGGGCGTATTCAGGATTTATACCTCTGGATCTAACTAAAATGGTCGTATCTTGGGAAAACAAAAAAATTTTCGAGTGAAATGAAAAGCGTTCCTCACTGAAACAAGTGATCCCAACACAATGGAATAGTCCTCTTGGCCCAAAAATGTACATAAATGGCAGAAAATGGAGACGAGGCAACTCGGCTTCACGATCTCGATCTACAACAGGAGTGAGTCTTCAAATAGGCCATGATACCATGTTCGACAACACAGGTATTCCAACAGAGGATGAACACCTTCAGTAACCACTCACACAACCAGATCAAAGATCAACACACAGATGTTTTGACATGGTAAAACCCCTACCGAAAAACATGCACCGCCCCAGCCAACGCGGCCACTTAGAGTAGTTTATTAATGCAAAAGAAAACTATTACATATATATTTTACAAGAGAGTTTCTCACAATCGATCATCAACAAATGACCCTCCATGCTCTTTAATTAGAGATCATGGACCAATCAGGTGTTAAGCCACATATCAATGGTCGTTAAGATCGAGGAGAATATGAACCGTTGGATCACTCTATGTCGGGAACATATCGTGACCGTCGGATTTCCTAACTGCAAATGCATACTAAAGAAACACACTTTTAGCTAACGACACATTAGAACAAGTACATCCTAACTAACTCCTAAGTGTTTAAATATCCTTACATCAAGGAGCCCCAATGACCTCCATTTTCCTCTCCAACAACTTGCTCAAGCGGTCAAACCGTCCCCTAAAGGGGTGACATCATCTTATTTTTTAGGGTTTCTATTGTGTCAAAGTGAAAATTAAATATTATTATTTGATGCAAGGGGTAAGATAAGGTTTGTTGACCCCTTATCTTATGTTTTACCCTTGCTAGGTGGACAAACTATGTTTTAAGGTTTTTTTTTATAAATAGAGATCATTTGAATCTCATTTCATAACATGGCTCTCCTTTGTGGAGAAGAATACTTGGCTAAAATTTTTGCTACTTGTGCATTTTTAGTATCTCTCTCTCTTGCAAATGGTTTATGGTGTTATCTCTTGGTGAATGTATGAGAAGAAGTGATGCGCACCTTTTGAAGGCTTTCTCTTTCGCTCTTGGATGATATTTTGCATGGTGAACTAAGGTTTGAAATCTCATTTCTTGGAATTGGTAAGAAAAAATCTGCATATGCTAGCTCTTTCCTTCTTATATTTGGTTATTGCTAGTGAAAACCCTAGGAGGAGTATGTTGGATATACCCTCCATCATTGCTTCATCCTTTTGTTAAGGTTATAGGTCATTTTTTAGCAAGGGTTGCTAGGAGAAGTACAAATGTGTACACCCTCCTAGATTTACCCTAAGTTGGTTGGCATACCCTAGGGAGTAAGAGGATTTACACCCCTAGGGATATTGTTTATCCAAATTGTGTGTTAAAGACCCCATTCACCCAATTTTAAAGGCACAAATCTAATCTTTTATTTCATTGGAGAAGTAAAATACTCGCTTTGAAATACATGGTTTTACAAGACATTGAATTTGTTCAAAGTGGAATCAATTATTTGCCTTGATTGCTTGCTTGAGCCACTAGGGTGTTTTGATTGGTCAAGGATACCTTGTTGTTGTTACAAATTTATGCTACAACCATCAGGGCTGCAACAAACTCTCCTTTTCAAGCTCAATTTATTACTCTTTTACCATTGGAATTAGTTAGAAAGTTGCTATTATTAATCTACTTGATGTTGGTTATTGTTGGGCAATCTTTTGGTTGATTTCTTGGGGTAAAGGTTGTTTATGTAGCAAAACACTACTACAACCACTTGTCTATCATAAATATACTTTGAAAAATTATCTTTACAACCATCTAAATACCGCTAAAGTTGTGCCAAAGTGTTGAGAATTTATCTACATGTCTTATGCTTCATAACTCAACTAATCTTCGATGCTTTAAGTGGTTTAATATGCAATAGTTATTTTATTTCATTGATGATAACCATATTTTTTTACTTCTCCTATTAGGGAAAACAAGCTTAAATCTCTTTTCCACCTAACATATATTGCGCACAGTTGGTTTTTCTTATGTCTCGGGAAGGTACAAACACTCTTAGCACGTACCCAAGGAGTTGGCAACCTTAAAAATTTCCCGAGACTCATTCTTAAACCTTATTCCATCTAGTAAATTGACCTATAGGGGCTTCCATTCATACATCTCACTTTCAATCTCATTTCCCCCTAGGGTCACCGAGATTTCCCACTTGAGTTGATTCTATCATCTCTAAAGTGACGAGAACACCTATCTAAGGTGACAATCGGTAGGTGCTCTCTAAGTTGTCGCCATTTTGGTGGTTGGGTTGGGATTTTCGCAACCTAGAACTTGTGCGATGACACTTCCAAACCACCTCATCAAAATAAACAAGTGCTCAAATACCCTATGCAATTTTCCAAGTTTAGGTATGGGAGGGTTGACAAAGCGACCTATTGGGTGAATCGTACCTCAAGTTTAGGAGTGTTTCCCAAGTGGTCCCCTCTCTAGGTCACATGGACAAGTGAGATGGATGGGGGTAAGACTTTTTGGCATGGGGTTCATGACATACAAAGGATCATATTATCTCATTTGTGGGTGCCTTTGTAGAGGGTGTGATGCACCTTTGTTTTCAATGCAACCTTTTTCCAAGCCCATTTATTATCTTTTGTTTCTTTAAGATGTTTCCGAGTTGAAGCCAAGGTGGGGCTTCTACCTAAGCATGAAAAATAGTGCCCACCTTAACTCTACCCTAGTCACATCATGCTTCCCCAAGTTGAATACATTGTGTGGGGTTTCCACCTAAGCATGAAAAACATTGCCGACACATGCTCCACTTTGGTTGGCAATTTGTATTAGTTATTTTTCACGGGTCCCATAAATTTCTTATGAGAGACATTTCATTGTCCTCAAGATGCCTAGGAGAGCATCTAGAAGGTTCATGATTGGATTTTATCTTTTTCCATATACAAGCCTTTGGGCCTTCAACCCCTTCTTCCCATGAAATGAGGGACAATCCCTTCTTGGGTCAGTACACCCGAAAGTCCCAAAAGGCAAGGAGATGAGGGGAGGGAGTGTGGAAAGTGACTAGTATGACAAAGAATGGCATGATGACTTGTCAAGAGGACCTCCAAGTAGCAAACCTATCCCGAAGGGTGACCAACTTAATAGGGTGCAATGTCAACCACCAAGGTGAAACAAGGCAAAGAGCATAATTTCCAAGCAGACGTTGCATAGTCAAAAGTAGTTTAAAATGGAACAAACTCAAATGCCTCAAATTTTGAAATGACACTCACCAAAATACCTAGCTTGTACCTCATGGAGCAAGACCCAATGTCTTTCAGAAGCAAGATGATGTCGCGGATACCCTTATGACGAACTTGAGATCTGTGGTTATGAAGTGGGCCTCTACCTGTGCAAGTGAACATTGTTGGTCAAGTTGTCTCTCGGTACTCCATGTCTCCAATATGAGGGCCTCGTGACATCATCTCCTTAGTTATCCCTAGGAACTAGGGATAACATCTGGCTCCTAATTGGGGACATATACTCGTCGTAAAGTGCATGAGAACCGCAACATCTCCTGGTGGACTTATGCCTACACATGTTGAAACAACAAACTTGTTAAGTGTAAGATGGCTCAATCATCCTTTGTCCATATAATCAAAAACAAAAAATGACAACTTATTTAGAAAATATTTTTTTTTGCATTTTTTTATATGATGAAAAGAAAAACATGTAAATCAACAATGCAAGTAGAGCAAAATGAAAGTAAAAGATAAAAAACAACTAAACTACCATGAGCAATCAATATGAAAATGCAGGAAATCGATATGACCTACCTACTTACCTGGGGCCTTGGGGTCCTGAAGATCAACTGATAAGTGATGTCAGGTGAAGTCATACAACCCATGCAACCATTTGTTCATCACTTCATCAAGGTATCCCCCTTGTGCTTAATCATGAAATACAACAAGGATAAGTTGAGCACATAATAATCATGAGCATAAATAGACATATAATCAATCATGAAATGAAACTCATGGAGATGGGTGGGAGGGAGGAAATATTGCTAAAAAGAGCAGCTGCAATTCTGATCATCCCAAAAATCCTACCTGAAAGGATAGCCACAAGCTCAATCAATCCATCTCTGAAGAGGGCTAGCATATGTAGACGATGGCTCATCTTCATCTCCATTAGCATGATCGTTACTTCCTGAATATTGAGAAGACATGAGAGATCCCAAGAAGACCCCATGATTTCCTTGAGAAGAAGAAATGAGGTAAGGGACATGCTCAAGTCTAGAAAAACATTGCCTCTTCATCCATGAATCCTTGTAAAAATGCACAAGATGAAAATACTTTCGCTTTGTAGAGTGATCCTTTGATTCCTTTGGGATGGCCACGTCCTGGTGTTCATCTAAAATTGAGGATGAAGGTGGTTGAAAGTCCTCATAAAACAAGTCTACATCCCCAATAGAATTTGCATCACAACTCCCAAGGGATGACTAAAAATCACCTTGAAAATGCCACGACAGGTCATTCTCGAATAGACGGAACAAATCTGTAACCATATCAACATCATGATGCCAAACATCTGAATCATATATGCATGAAGACTAGTCTTCTGAAGATGAAAACTCAACCCCTTTTGCTTGAGAGTTACCCTCAATGTCATAAATGGGGTCTCTATAAAAAATGAAATGACCAAAATCCTAAGTGTGTCTCCCAGTCTGAATGAAAGTGTCTATATACTCATAAACCATATCCAAGGTTTCTTTCATAAGACCATCAGTGTGATAAAAATGGCCATCTCTTTGTCTTCGTGTGTAGGAAGAACAAAGGCTAGGGCAGCTTCAACTGGATCTTCAAATTCTTCATCATTGAGACCAATTGCTTCTTCAACTTCCTGTGCAGAAGGAAAGCAAGGTTGAAAGACTTCATCTTTGTCAAGCGGGACAATGGACATTGATGTCTTATTTGGGTATTCATCATTGAGATCTTCTTCTGTAGTAGGTGGATGATACTCTTCGTCAGTTTCCCATTCATCATCTATTGTCTCGTCACTCACCGAAAAATCTTCTCTGCGAAGAGTGTGTTTGAACTCTTGGAAAGTATCTTGCAAACTATGAGTAGTTCATTGATAATGCTTGATAAATTCTTCAATGAGCTTTGTAGAAGATGGGATAGTTTTCGGATTACATCAATGTGAAAACCAATTCCTTTGACTTGATTACAGTGAAGTTACAAAATTTTTCATCAACACATCTTCATGTAGCACATTTAAGCTTGAAGCATACTTCATATAATCCATGACATGTGTGACTGCTAGAGCTCGATCACCATTAAATTTAATGCAACTTGCCCTCCACTCCGTAGAGAAATGATTTGGATATCCAGGGATACTCTGAACAATGAAATAAGGGTCACCTTATGGAATTCCCATGGTAAGTCTCGTGAGTCCATGGTTCCATTACTTAGGGTAATACCTCAATGGAGTCGCCAAATCAAGTTTATGAAAAGATCATCAAGGGTGGAAGGGGAACGTCCTTCAAGTGCAGTCACTAGGAAAGATAGGGGTAACGACTTTGGGAATGAAGCTTTTCAAAGTGTCGTTAGGGCACGAAAGAGGATTCAACATCCTCCCCGAAAAGGATGCCAAAATGTTATCTCACAAACTATAGGTTGGAAAAAGCCTGACCCAATCCACAAGATGACGATAATGGTGGGAGAGTTTACCCACTGTCACCTTAGATAAACCCTCCCCTCGCTTCTGGAAAAATCCAACACAAGGGAGAGTTCTGAGTGACCCTAGGGGGAAATTAAGTGGAAAGTGAGAGTATGGAAGTGAATCTCTTATAGGCTAAGATACTAAGTGACAAATGTCTTGATAACAAGTCTCGAAGATGGTTTATGATGTCCAAATGCTTGAGTACCTGCGGAAGATGTTTGCACCTGACCGAGACACARGAAAAGATGAGATACAAGCTAAACAATCMARTGGATAAGCAATTTAATCTTGTTGTCCCTATTTGTAGYAKTCAACARAAATATATATCAACCAGTAAATGATTATTAAAGTTTCTACAAKATGMTAAAAGTCAAGTAAATGATRCAAGAGATAAGCTAGCAACAACTAGAGTAACTCAAGTGTGAAAGCATAAGACTTTAGCAATGAAATAAGGTTGTCATAAACAAGTATTGGAGAGATATATTATCATACTTATGGTTGTAGCAGACAATTTCCACAACATACAATTTCAACCCACAAAACAAGTAAGTAAACCACCCAAAAAGTGCGTTGAGACTAGTAGATTAATATGGCAGCTTGCTAGCAAATTTTGACGGTTGAAAAGTGAGTTATAAATCAAGAAAGAGAGTAATTTTCTGCAGCCTTGATGGTTGTATCTTTTGTTTAGTTCTAGCTACAAGAATTCTAAGCAAACTAAGACACCCTAGAGGCTTTGGCAACCTCAAAGCATCAATAAAAGATTCCAACTTGCACAATATTAATATCTCACTAAATCATGTTTACCAGTGCAAACGATTTATTTCTCTAATGCAAACTTTAGATTAGTGCCTTTAAAAAAATGGGTGAATGGAGTCTTTAAAGTAAGAGTTAGATCAACAAAATCCCTAGGGGTGTAAACCCTCTTACTCCCCAGTGTATGCAAATCAATCTAAGGTAAATCAAGGAGGTTGTACACCCTTGTACTCCTCCTAGCAACCTTGCAATAAAAGACTTGTAAACTAGCAAATGAGATGAAGCTTAATGGAGGGTGTATGCACTTATACTCCTCTGAGGGTTTCAACCAACAATAACCATGAACAAGCAAGAAGAATTAACAATTGCATATTTTCCTTACCAATTCCAAGAGAGATGCATGAACAAACCCTAGTTCACAAAGCAAAATACCATTCATAAGCAAGAGAAGAAGTCTCCAAGAGGTGTGCACCACCTTATCTCAATCATTCACCAAAAGATATCACCAAAAACCATTT
>JASDQU010212043.1:0-10914 GCA_032191745.1 Picea mariana | reverse complement strand
ATTAGAAAACCATGGAATGGTTTTCTAATTCTGGTTAAGGAATTAAGGTTGTAATCTAAGCCAGGTCAATGGATTAGGGATTTTGGATGATGCAAGATCATATATATATAGTATTACATTTCATGTTTACTCTATGACATTCGTTATTAGGTCAAAGATATAACGGTGGAGGTTATGTTGGTACCTTTTTACCCTAGAAGGAAACCCTTTTTTTAAACAGGGAATTGTATTATGATTGTGTATTGTGAGAAAGAGTATTTCATGTCTAAGAGAGGAGACTATGAGAGAGTGCATAGGAGGTTGAAACATATGTGTTGTAGTGTTATCCCTTCATTTTTCTAGATAGAGTAAAGGAAGGATTGATTGTTTCTCCATGGATGTAGCCCATATCGGGTGAACCACATATACCAATGTCTCTCTTGTATTTTTTTCTTCTATGTTTCACTTTTTCATTCATTTTGATTTATTTTTATTATTGCTCCTCGATCCTATTCTTGACAATAATAAAGTATGATTGGCCTTCCAATATGAAATAATTATTACATTCAAAAAATGCTCTACCGGAAAACATTTAGAAACAATTTTCCGAACACTTATTATTCAAACAAATTTGCATTGAATTTTTACATAATTATTCAAACAATAAGGATAAAGGAATGT
This sequence comes from Picea mariana, assembly GCA_032191745.1. Taxonomy (NCBI): domain Eukaryota; kingdom Viridiplantae; phylum Streptophyta; class Pinopsida; order Pinales; family Pinaceae; genus Picea; species Picea mariana. The sequence continues at coordinate 10,254 of JASDQU010212043.1, read as the reverse complement.
TGGCCCTTGGTTATGAAAGGAAGCGAATATTAAGGAAGAAAAGCGAAGTTACGAACTATGTGGAAGACACAGTGACTGATATTGGGTTGAAGTGGGTCAAAGAAGCAGAAAAGATGGAGTGAAGTACGGGAAAGCGAGTCGTTGGATGAGAATATTGAGGATGACAGATCAACAAAGGATATAGATCATGGAAAACTCAACAAGCAGGATAAAGTCATCAATGAGTGCTTTGGATAACCTCATGGGAAAGAAGGAAAGACAGGCTGGTGAAACCCTGGAAATCCGGGTCAAGTGGACCTAGGGTTTTATATGCTTAGGGTTTTAGCATCTAGGGTTTTGATGCCTAGGTTTTGGCCTAAGGTTATCCGAGAGTCAATATAATGTACAAATAAAGACCTAGATGAGTGGGGTGGGGTTGGTCATTGGTCAGTCATTAGTTGATATGATGGTTTAAGCTGTTGAGCATGACTATTTTTGTAGAGAGAGAGAGAGAGAGTGTGTTGGGTGAGAGCATTCTCAGGTTGTAAGATATTCAGCTGGGTGAGAAGATCAACCCTGCAGTTGGGTGCGCAAGGAGGGGAGATGGAGAAGAGACAAGAGAAATATCTACAAGCTAAGTGCCTAGATAGAATGGTATGCTTTCACTTAATATATCATAAAGCATAGTTCTATGGATGCATCCCTTGGGAAAAATGGGTGCACAAGTTCATTAACACGTTGGCTACAACGCCTATTAATTGGTATCTGCAAGTTGAACTGCACCTCACCACTTCAGATTGGTATGGTATGACTCAAAACTTTATCACTACCTTTTTTTTTGAAAGTCATCACCCTACAGTAGATCAAGCATTGCAATTTATAAAGCATAATTTTTTTAAGGAGGTACCTAACCTCCCTGTAGAACAAGAGGAAGAAGAATGGACTGCACCTTTTCAGAGCTTACAAGGTTGTTACAATATAAATGTTGATGAAGATGATGATCCTAGGAATGTGAACATCATAGATACTGAAGGACAGAGATAAATAGAGGGGCCTGGGGTCGAACTACCTTTTATTGGGAAGCCCATTAAAATCAAGAAAGTTAATATTGGAATTGAACAAACACCTAAGCTGACAAACATTGGAGATTACTGGGATGAGGCCACCATTGATAAGATCACAAAATTACTGCATGAGTATCAGGACTTGTTTCCAACCAAGTTTAAAGATATGAAGGGTATTAAAGGGCCCATGGGAGAGATGAAAATTCTATTGAAGCCATATGCAAGACCAGTCAAGCAACAACCCTACAGACTGAATCCTAAATATAAGCAGAAGGTTAGGATTGAATTAGACAGAATGTTGGAAGCATGAATCATAGAACCTGTTGAAGAATCAGAATGGATCATCCCCATGGTGGTCCAAGACAAGAAGACAAGAGAGATCATAATTTGTGTAGACTTGAGGAAATCAAACGATGCATTCTTACATGATCCCTTTCCTACACTGTTTACTGATGAAGTTTTAGATAATGTTGGAGAACAGGAAGTTTACTCCTTCACAGATGGATTTTCATGGTACCATCAGATTTGTATTGCCAAGGAAGATTGAAATAAGACCACATTTGCAACATAATGGGGATCTTTCCAGTACACAGTGATGCCCTTCGAACTGAAGAGTGCACCAACCATCTTTTCCAGGGTGGTGGTCAAAGCATTTAAGGAGTTCTTACATAAATTTTTAGGAGCATATTTTGATGATTGGATTGTTTTTAGCTTATTAAAAGATCATATGGAGTGCTTAAGACTAATTTTGGATAAGTGCAGGCAATGCCAGATTGCCCTGAACCTAAAAAAGTGCATTTTCTTGTCACCTTTTGGAGTATTTCTAGGACATATTGTATGAAAGTAGGGGCTACTAGTAGATCCTTTCAAGAACGCCATTATTGTTGATTTACCTCCCCCTACTTCAGTAAGACAGTTTCTCACTGTGCTGGGACATACGTGATACTATAGGAAGTTCATCAATGGATATGCATAGATAACAACACCAATGGAGAAGTTGTTAAAGAAAGATCATCTGTTTCAATGGAAAAAAGAATGTCAGCAAAGCTTAGACACACTGAAACAAAAAATGGTTACTGTGCCCATATTGGTTTTCCCAGACTGGAGTAAGGAATTCCATGTGGATTTTGATGCCTCATCCATTTCCTTAGGACAAGTGTTAGCCCAAACAGGAGCAGGAGACATTGAGCATCCATTAGATTTTGCTAGCAAGAATCTCTCGATAGCTGAGATAAATTATACCACCACTGAAAGAGAAGGATTAGTTATGGTGTATGCGCTGCATAAATTTTGACACTACTTACTAGGAGGACATTTCAAGATGTTCACTAACCACTCTGCATTGAAATACTTAGTCAACAAGCCAGTGTTGGGGGGGAGAATATGCAGATGGTTGTTGTTATTTCAGGAATATGATTTTGAAATTGTGGTCAAGCTAGGGAGAATGGACAAGGGACCTGACTACTTGTCTAGATTAGAACATGGGGAAGAGCCAACCAACTTGGAATATACACTACCTGATGCACAATTACTATCCATAAGAAGATTTGATGATCACTTCGCAGAGATAGTCCAGTTCATGTCTACAGGAATCGCACCTAGTGGATATACAATTATCCAGAAGAAACAATTGGTAGTGTGCGCTGCAGAATTTTCACTGATAGCTGGATAGCTATACAAGATGGGACCTGATGAGGTATTGAGGATATGTGTTATGGATATAGAAAGACCATTGATCCTGATAGAAGCACATGAAGTCATTGCAGGAGGGCACTACACAGGAAAATCAACAACGCAAAAGGTTCTTGGAGCTGGCCTCTGGTGGCCTACTTTACATAAGGATGCTAAGGATTACTATAAATCCTGTGATGTATGCTAGAGGGTAGGGAAGCCATCTAGGAGAGATGATATTCCTTTAGAACCAAAACTAAATTTACAGGATTTTGAGAAATGGGCCATTTATTTTGTGGGACCTATCAACCCACCAGGGTAGCGTACAAGAGCTAGATACATCATCACTGTGACAAAGTATTTGACCAGATGGGAAGAAGAAAGAGAAAAGGAATGTAGTGCAAATACAACTGCATGATTCATATTTGATGATATCATAACCAGGTTTGGATGCCCAAAGATCCTTATGAGCGATCAAGGTACACATTTCATTAACAAGACTATTGAAGCTTTGACTCAAGAATTTCAGGTTCACCACCAGAAGAGTACACCCTACTACCCAAAAGAAAATGGTACGGTCGAAGATTTCAATAAGATCTTGGAGACAACACTGATGAAGATTTGCAGTGTAGAAAGAGATGATTGGGATCTAAGAGTGCCAGTAGTACTATGGGCATATCGAATTACTTGTAAGAAGTTGCCAATGTCGACTCCCTTTAAGCTAGTTTATGGCCTAGAAGCAGTTGTACCTATGGAGGATTTGGTTCCTAGCTTGAGGATTACAGCATTTACAGACATGGATGATACTGGCATTGTTCAAGAGAGGTTTGTGCAGTTGATGGAACTATAATAAGATAGATTTATTGCAGGGTTTCATTAGCAGGTACAAAAGGAACGAGAGAAGGCCTACCATGACAGTCACATCAAGAAGAAGATATTCAAGAAAGGAGTCTTGGTATTGGTATATGACAAAAAATTCATGAAACATCTAGGGAAGTTCAGAACACATTGGCTTGGGCCATTTGAGGTGGCCTATGTTACAAAAGGAGGATCCGCGTAGTTAAAAACTCTGAATGGAGAATGGAAGGAAGGTTTAGTGAATGTGAGCCAGTTGAAATTGTATTATGACAACCAACTACCCCACAACTCCCAGTAGAAGCAATGAAGAAGGGTCTAGGTACCAGGTGCATTTGAAACTAGGTACCAGAAACATAAAAGATAATTTGCACACAACAGGGAGGGACAGAGAAGAAAGCACATGCTGCTCCACACAGTCTGCAGTCAAATTGAAACAAAAAGTTCAGTCCTGCAGTGACTCGGGACAAGTCATGGGTGAGTGTTGGGGGCATGTTGGCCCTTGGTTATGTAAGGAAGCAAAGATTAAGGAATAAAGGAGAAGTTATGAACTACATGGAAGACACAGTGACTGAGAATGGGTCGAAGTGGGTTAAAGAAGTAGAAAAGACGAAGTGAAGTACGTGAAAGCAAGTCGTTGGATGAGAAGATCGAGGACGACAGATCAACAAAGGATATAGATCATGGACAAATTTGTAAGGGGGATAAATTCATCAACGAGCACTTTGGATAACCTCGTGGGAAAAAAGGAAAGACAGGCTGGTGAAGCCCTAGAAATCTGGGTCAAGTGGACCTAGGGTTTTAGTATCTAGGGTTTTGACACCTAGGTTTCGACCTAAGGTTGTTCGAGAGTCAATATAATGTATAAATAAAGACATAAATGATTGGGGTGGGGTTAGTCATTGGTCAGTCATTAGTTGATATGATTGTTTAAGCTATTGAGAATGACTATTGTTGTAGAGATAGAGAGTGTTGGGTGAGAGCATTCTCCTGTTGTAAGATCTTCAGCTGGGTGCGAAGATCAACCCTGCGGCTGGGTGCGCAGGGAGGGGAGATTGAGAAGAGAGAAGAGAGAAATATATGCAAGCTAAGTGCGCAAATAGAATTGTATGCTTTCACTTAATATATCATAAAGCACAATTATGTGGACGTAGACCTAGAGAGAGGGTGAACCATGTATATCTTGTGTTATGTGTATTGATGTTGTGTTATTTATCATTTTATATACTTTTATTGCATTATTGTGTTATATCTAAGATATATCTTGCAAGGCGAGCTTAAGAGTGGTAGATAAGATCTAGTTGTTGTGTGTTATCGGTCTTGATCCACTCTATAACTTACTCTAGTTGTAGAAACTTGTGTCTTGAAACCCCCTCTTGCTACTTTGGGTGAGACTGCATTTTCTTCGCAGGTGTTGCTGAAAGGGCCAGTAGTTAGGGCTTGTTGGTGCGTTGTTAGAGTTGAACCCTAGGTCTGCCCCTGTGACAACAAGGAAACTCAGGCTTTTATCTAAGATCATGAAATCCAACAAAATACTCATCACATGGAATAATTTAAATGTAAAAATTCCACCTACATTAATAACCATATAAAGATTCAATGCCGAGGAGAAAATAATTTCTGCTTAGATTGCATGGAAGCATATCGCTATGACAATTAATTTTCCTTCACAATATTTTCATAAGATTTGTCTCCATGTTTTGATGATGGGATGAAAAATAGTTTTATGTGTACCATCTATTTGAGAGAAAACATGTTGTTTTCTTTGTTGACTTGGATGGTGGGCATCATAAATGTGGACTAGTTATAGATGGATTGAACCCATAGTCCCGAACTTAAAAAAAATCCATAGTCCTGAATTTAACTTGTTTGCTTGTTCTAGCCATTTGATAGATAGGAAACTAATGAGCACATAGATAACAAATGACCCATCAATCCAAAATTAAATATTTTATGTGTTATAGACATCTGATATCCACACAACTGACTACAGACTTGTTATGTGCCCATTGGATACCCATGAATTTTAAGCATATGAATCTTGATTTTTAGCTCATGGAGGGTATCATGGAATAGAATGAGAATAACTATGATATATTCACCAATTTAGATACAATGTTCAGATTTTATTCTTCTGCATACATTTTCTTGGGCAGTTCTTGCCTCGCACGCACTTTGAGAGAAAAAAATGGAAGAATGCCTAAAAAAACAATGACTTGACTCACCTATTTTTTTGGGGGCCAAAATGCATCTGTATGTATCCGTATGCCAAACTGTGGTACACATCCATACTGATTGAGTGTTTGTGCAAGTTGAGCTTCTAGGCTAAGCGTGATAGTCTCGTAACTTTCCTCTAATACCAAATGAAGAAATCTTAAGCAACATTAATGGAGCAAGATAGAAATATCAACAATACAATACACTAACTCAAACATTCTCAATATCAAGACAAACATTTATACATATCCCAAAATCACTCATGAAATGATCAGCTCCCAAAATCACTCAACAATATCTCCATAATTCGTTCAACTAATATTATATCACTCTCAAAATATACCTTCAAGATATAAACATTATTAACAAAAATAGATCTAGAATAATCAATTGAATGATTAACCCAACATGTTAGGGTACTAACTGTAGAGATCCAAAGATCAACCAGTATCATGAATGATCCTCATACTATCAAAACATAATCTATTAATATGAATTAATCCGAATTAATAAAATTACATGAGAGGGTCTTTGTTTATAGGAATTAAGAGACCCAACAAATAGCTAAGAATAGTTGTCTATTTGAGAGCCTACGTGAAATTACAACTCACACATGCTAGATGTGTTGGAAAACACCAACACCAATAGCCCATCCATAAGAAAAACATAGGGAGAAAACAAAATAAAACAAAGATAGGTCCTGACAACAAGGCCTGATGAGGTACCCATGTACAAACTCTTATAAATGGAGAAACCTAACCCCTCAACTAGATAGAATAATATGTTTTCTATTTAATAAAGGTTGACGCTAGTAAATAAGGCCTATGTAATAATTTGAACATGTATAATGTAAGAAGACTTAATAGAAGGTTCTGCTTCTAGAAATATCTTCCTCTAGAATGTTCTCTAGAAGATTAAAATAATATAAATAGGAGTAGAAAGTGTGGATTTTCTGAGATCCTATCAGGCTGCCACCTAAGGTCTGTCCTTGACCTTAGTATGGCTCTACGTTTCAACTGTGTGGTTGTCTTCTCTTGTTTTTTTAGGACAACAGGCAGTCACCCAAATTTTTTCTCAATGTTTAATGGTTAAGTGCTCTTTTAAGGTTCCCTTGCCAGTGTTTTCTTTACTCAATGTTAGCACATGCATAATACATTAAAACACATAACACTACTTCTAGATCTTTGAACTTTAAAATGTTTATCTACACTTCTAAGCATGCATAAATTTGACACAGGTATTTTTGGTCAACATGACCCTGGATAAAACCCCCCCGGGGAAAACCAGTTTGGGATATATGTCTATATAATGATGATCAAAGCATGAGATAAAAAAGGTAATAAAATACAAAGGAACATGTATACATAGCAAGATCCTCACGATATTTTCCACAAGATCCAATGAGATATGCACCCAAACTCAGGTGTGCCCTCTCCCTTTCTTTCTCTATCCACTAAAATGAAGCGCTCCCCTTCCTCTTTGACTCAATGAAGAAATATCTCCACAAGAATGTGCTCTCCTGTGCTGCCTCTCCACTGAACCTATTAGAACTGGCTTCCTCCAAGTGAAACTGCTACCAAGTAGTTGTGCATCCAATCCTATGGTATGCCCTCCTCCTAGCTGATGTGATCACCATCAAATAACTGAGGACTAAGCTAGATGCCTCTCTCCATGGAAGCATGTGCCCAATCTATCCTCTCCCAATGCAATTGTTCTCATCCTCTTTCCCTTTGTCCTTACCTCAAGTGAACATAACAAGGAATGAATGCCTCCTTTGCCCCTTACACCCTCCTTTAGGATGCATAAGGAAACCTAAAAGAATGGATGGATGAGATCTCACATATCATCTCTAATCAATGGTTGAGATCATCTCACATAAATCTCAACTCAAAACCCAATTTCACTTAATTTTCCATAGTTCTCACTTTATGTCTTTTAATTCACCCACATTGTGAATTAATTGTCAATTTAGGCTAAAATGACCAATTTTGACTTTTGACTTAAATTTCGTAAGTCAAAGTGAAATTAGACACAAAGTACATAGTACAAGGGTAATAGTCTCTCCCTTTGTGCTTAGAGGCTCATAAGCTCATGGGGACCACTTTCCAAGGTACCCAAATCTCAACACTCCCTCTTATCGAGGAAAATGCTCGTCACCACCAATCTCATCCTTGCAGAGGACATGGTTGCCTCTTGGCATATACTTGGTGAGTATGGTTGTACCCTAATCACTGAAAGTGGACTATGTCATAGATCTGCTCAATCTATGTGATCTATAAATGGAACTGACTCTCCATCTATACAAGATCACCTAGATCTTGGTCATCAGACCAAGATCTCCACCTTGGTCTCCCACCAAGTATTTCCACCTATTCTTGGCATCTCACCAAGATTCACTCTCTTGGAATCTCACCAAGAGTCTCCACCTCTTGTTCTCTCACCAAGAGTAATCAACTTGGACTCTCGCCAAGTAACTTCCACTTGAAGTGGATCCAGAACCTGATATGTCCATCTCAGAAGCTAAGTGAGGCTCAAGACTCTGTGGTGCCTTGTTCCTCCTTTTCATAAACCTCTGATGCACTAAATCTGTAGCACCAACTCTATATCTTCTCAGCTGCTCTGAAACTGTAGCTATACTGGGTGGACCAGTCACCAACTCTGAAGATGTCCAGGGACACTGAGTTTTCTCTCCCTCTGAATCACTACTGTGAGTCAGTCGGTCCTCATCAAATCTGTCTCCCCAACTAGTGTTGTATGGTGTAATGGCAGACAAGGTAGTCATGAATGCACACTCTCTCTCAAACTGATCACTAAACTCTATCTCCTCTGTTGTCGCTGCTAACACATCCTGCTGNCTCCTCCCTATGGTGGGGCCCCAAACTTGGGACCCTACCGACCTCCATGACTGGTCTTCTTCTTTCCCTATGTCCAAAGAGAAAGGTCCTCATCACCCAGAACTGACTGGTGCTATTGCTGCTATCTAGAAGCTTCAACTGCAAGCCTAATCTACTCCTGGACGAATTCATCCCACATCCTCTCCCATGTAGGCATAACCTCCTTGGCAACAATGCCGCGTACAAATGGACCCCAAGGTTTGGTGAAGCTATTCATAGTTTTCCTCACCAAAGAGTTAGGTTTCACCATCTCTCCGATGACTCCAAGCTCGTCTCTAATATAGGTGTATCTATCAAGGAATGAAGTAACCGACTCATCCTCAAGCATGCAAATGATCCTTATTCGATCATGAAGAACCAAATTTCAGTTCTCATTAGAGCTCTCATATAACTTGCATAGAGATGCCCACATCTCATATGCATGAGTCTCCCCCATCAAATGGGGAATATTGTTATCTCTCACATCATCACAAATGATCCTCTTTGCCTTATTGTTCCTTTTCCTGAATTATGCCACCAATATGGGAATAGTGACATGAATGACTGAAACAGTTGCCTCGAATATGTCCCATAGCTCGAGGTCCTCTAAGACAAAGACCATCCTCACCTTCCAAGGTGACCAATTTCTAGCCCCGGCTAGCCTGTCCTCCACATGCATCTGAGATACTGACATGTCTTTCAACTACGCTTACTGTAATGCTCCAAATGCAAAGGAATGTTGCCTCACTCCTGTCAACACAGGTGTGAAAAGAGGCAAGTGAAACCCCGACCTCACTCCTAGAAAGTAGGTTTGAAAAGAGGTCGTACTCTACAACCTTAATCCTCTCCATGGAGGTGTGAAAAGAGGCTGTGCACAAGTGTCAGAAATCAGCTCAACAAATCCGCCCACAACTGTCCACAAACATTGTCAACTAGCTATCCAAAAATTTCCCTGAGCTATCCAACTCGCATTGAATGAGAGGTACCTTCAGATATAAAGTTTACACACTATTTTGGACTGAAAAATTACTGTCCAAAATAGCCAGTACATCTGATATAAAACCTCACAAAACTGCCCACAATAGTGCTCCAAAATCAACAAGTCTAAGCCACCGGTGGCTCTGATACCATGTAGATTTTATGAGGTCCTATGAGGCTGCCACCTAACGTCTGTCCTTGACCTTAGTATGGATCTAATTTTCAACTGTGTGGTTGTCTTTATGGTGCGCTCTCCTCCTAGCAGATGTGATCACCATCAAATAGCTGATGCCTAAGCTAGATGCCTCTCTCCATGGAAGCATGCACCCAAGATCTCCTCTCCCAATGCAACTGCTCTCATCCTCTTTCCCTTTCTCCTTCTCCTCAAGTGAACATAACAAGGAATGAATGCCTCCTTTGCCCCTTGCGCCCTCCTTTAGGATGCATAAGGAAACCTAAAAGAATGGATGGATTAGATCTCACATCTCATCTCTAATCAATGGTTGATATCATTTGACATAAATCTCAACTCAAAACCCACTTTCACTTAAGTTTCCATAGTTCTCACTTTATGTCTATTAATTCACCCACATTGTGAACTAATTGTCACTTTAGGC
>JASDQU010212042.1:1362-18633 GCA_032191745.1 Picea mariana | reverse complement strand
CTGGGAGAGTTCGTTGATATCATCGTGGACGAACTACCTCGTTCGTTGCCACCGATGAAGAGTGTGAGTCACCATATTGACCTCATACCCGGTGCAAGTTTACCGAATAAGGCAGCGTATAGGTTGACACCCCAGGAGAATGAGGAAGTCAAAAGGTAGGTACACGATCTACAGGATAAAGGACTGGTCAGGGAAAGTCTTAGTCCATGTGTTGTTCTGATAGTGTTGAGTCCGAAGAAGGATGGAGGCTGGAGGATGTGTACAGACTCCAGGGCGATAAATAAAATTACCATCAGGTACAGATTTCCACTGCCAAGAATGGACGACTTGATGGATTGCCTGAGTGGGGCAAATTATTTCTCCAAAATTGATCTCAAGAGTGGATATCATCAGATACGGATGAGAGAGGGAGATGAATGGAAGACAGCATTCAAAACAAACGAGGGTTTGTACGAATGGCTGGTCATGTCGCTTGGTTTGACAAACGTGCCAAGAACATTTATGCGGCTGATGAATGAAGTCCTACGGGAATTCATAGGCAAATTTGTAGTCGTGTATTTGGACGATATATTGATTTACAACAAGACCAAAGCTGAACACTTGAGGCATTTAGCCACTGTGATGAAAAGATTGCAGCAGGAGAAACTGCTGATTAATTTGAAAAAGTGTTCATTTATGCAGACAGAACTCATTTATTTGGGTTTTGTAATATCGGCGAATGAATTGAAGATGGATCCTGAGAAGGTTGAAGTAATCAGGAATTGGCCATCGCCGAGAAATGTTTTTAAAGTAAGGAGCTTTCACGGTTTGGCTAGCTTCTACAGGAAATTCATTCGAAACTTCAGTGGAATCAGTGTCGCAATGATGGACACTTTGAAGCAGCGGCATAACGTTTTCCAGTGGACAACCGAGGCTAAAAGGAGCTTCAATCTGTTGAAGCGAAAGATAACCGAGCAGCCAATTTTGGTGCTGCCAGATTTTCAGAAAACCTTCCAGGTGAAGTGTGATGCCAGTGGGTACGTTGTTGGTGGGGTCTTGAGTTAGGATGACAAACCTGTAGCATATTACAGCGAGAAATTGGATTATGCGAAGCTGAAATACTCCACGTACGACAAAGAGTTATATGCCATCATACAGGCCTTGAAAAAGTGGAGGCATTACTTGTTACCCAAGGAGTTCGTGTTGTACAGTGACACTCATGCATTGCAGTTCGTAAGTCAGCAGGAGAAACTAAACCAAAAGCATGCGAAATGGGTAGAGTACATGCAAAATTTTACATTTGTGATAAAGCACATTTTGGGGACTGCTAACAAGGTAGATGACGCCTTGAGCAGAAAATGTTTATTGCTGCAGGAATTCAAAGTCAAGATGTTGGGTTTTGAGAACCTGAAAGATATGTATGCAGGTGACACAGACTTTGGAGAAGCCTATGAAGCGGCCGAGAATCTAGTTCTCAGGGATCGGAGTCCGTGGCTAGAATATATAATCCAGGAAGGATTGTTGTTCAAAGGCAATCAATTGTGCATACCGAATTGCTCCATGAGGGAGAATTTGGTGCGAGAAAAGCATAGTGGAGGCTTATCAAGTCACTTTGGACATGACAAAACATTTGCCAAGCTGAGAGAATCATATTATTGGCCAGGCATGCGGGTAGATGTTAAACGGTTTATAGACAGGTGTCGGATATGTCAACACACCAAAGGCCGAAAGCAGAACACAAGATTCTATCAGTCGTTACCCATACCAGAGAGGCCATGGGAAGCCATTAGTATGGATTTTGTTCTGAGATTGCCGAGAACACAGCGAGGAGTTGATTCCATTTTTGTAGTGGTGGACAGATTCTCGAAGATGGCACATTTCATCTCGTGTCATAAGATTAGCGATGCAACCCACATCGTGAATTTGTTTTTCAAAGAGATTGTCCGATTGCATAGATTGCCGAGAAGCATAGTCTCGGATCGGGATACGAAGTTCATAGGTCACTTTTGGAGGACACTATGGAAGAAGATAGGGACTGACTTGGCATTCAGTTCTGCTTACCATCCGCAGATAGACGGACAGACCGAGGTGGTCAATAGAATCCTGGGGAATCTTTTGAGAAGTCTAGTAACTGAGCATCACAGCAGTTGGGATCAGATCTTACCACAGGCCGAATTCGCCTACAACGATTCAGTGAATCGGAGTACAGGTAAGAGCCCATTTCAAATTTTGTATGGGACACAGCCGAGAGGAGTGTTTGAGCTCAGGGAGTCAGAACAGGCTGAAAATAGCAGCACGAGAGCTGAGGAATTCGCTGAGGCAATGCAAGATATTCACACGCAGGTGAAACAACGACTGCAGAAGGCGAATCGGGAATATAAGCGCAGAGACGATCAGAGGAAAAGGTAGCTTCAGTTTGAAGTTAGAGACATGGTTCTAGCGCACTTGAGAAAAGAAAGTTTCCCAAGAGGAACATACAACAAGCTCAAGATGAAGAAGATTGGGCCGTGCAGAGTCCTCAAGAAATTTGGCGAGAATGCATATGAACTTGAGTTACCAGAGGGCATCGGGATATCTCCGATTTTCAATATTTCGGATCTATACCCCTACAGGGCTGATGAAGCAGACACTGGAACTGAGGAACCAGTGGTCCAGTGGCAGAAGCAATTACCAGTTGCGCAGAAACCGCAGATGGAGTGCATACTGGATAAAAGGGTTGGAAGGAAAACCAGGAGGAAGCAGTATTTTGAATACCTGGTGAAATGGGAAAATCACCCAGTGGAGGATGCCAGCTGGGAGACAGAGGAAGTTATACAGAAACATGGTCACACCATGCAGAAGCTCATGGGCAGGAGCCCATGAAATCTTTTTGAGCCAAGGAGTATGATGCAGGAGCATCTACAACTCATCAAGCGAGCCAGCATGTGGAGCAGAGAACAACTGGGCAGCATTAGCACAAATTTTGAAACACCTTAATACAGAGCACCAAACATTAATATGTTGATGTGATGAAGCGCGCTTGTACATTGTAATGGACCTTGAGTGGATAAGCCCTCGTCTTTAGATAGATGAGGCATTTATTTAGATTTAATGCAGGTAGATAGAATAGTTAAGTCTAGATTAAACAGCCTTACTTTCGAGAGGGAAAACGGAATATAGGCACCCTCCCTTTGTACATTGTATTATTATTCAGCATTATTATTCAAGAGAAAGCAGAGCAGAGCAGAGATTTTGTGGAGAACACCCATGTACAGATTGAATTAATAGAAGAAAGACTTTGATTCAACTCCATGGATGTGTTTGATCTCTGTGTGTTGTTGATATTATGTTGTTGCCTATTGGCTTCTTTTTATGCCTATCTTTTATATGCTGCATATGTGATTGCATATCAGGTTCGAAACATGAGGGAATGAGGAAATGAGTTTCAATTGTTTCTCTATTTAAGCCAGGAGATTCCTGCATAGGGTGCAGTTGAATTCATCCGCATAGAGTGCGTTGATGAGGCTTAGTAGTTAAACTTTTGTTCTCGTTCACTCAGTAGTTGGTTTGGGTAGATAGCGCCGTGCGAGGAGTGCGCAGGCTGGACGAAGTCTCAAAATTGTGATTTTGAGCTAAGGCATTTATAGACTGTTGCTGCAGGGGTGCGCAAGGGCGAGGAGACTTCAATACTTAGTGAGTTTGAAGTAAAGCCACATGGAGCGCATGCGGGGAGTTTCCGGGAGGAACTCAGAAGTTGTAAAAGCTCAGGAAGGTTAGGCCTTCGAAGTGGTCGAAGTGCAGCAAGGAGGAGAAGTGGACATGAAGCCTACAGTGTAGACGGAAGAAATTCTGAACCGGGAGGAGCCTCAAGAGGAAGAGAATCGACGACTTGAACTTATCGTGAAGAATCACGAAGATCACGACTCGACACGGGGTCAGATGTTTTGGGGATTCGCGAGGGAAGACTCCTACCTCTCGTAGAGGGAAATCGCGAGAACGTGAGAAACGACATCTTGGAAACATCGTGCATGGTGTGGGTCATAGTCGGGTGATGTGATAGGCGATCTCGGGACATCGGGCCTTGGGAGTTGAAGGTCGAAGAGATTTGTCTCGTGAGTGGCGAGGAAGCGAGAGGCGAAAGAGCAGGGTTGTCGGCATCTCGGCGGTTCGGATCTTGGAGGTTGGAAACCCAAATATATAGTGTCACGAAGTCGCGATAATACGAGGTTTCGATACGCCGAGGGAAGGTCAGCGTTGATTAAGGATATCGGGTCTCGGGGATCCAAGGATCTAGTAATCAACTGTTGAGTTTGTGAGATCACGAGAGCCGATCCTCCGATACACCAAGGAGTGGAGGATCGCGTGCGAGTGGGAGAGGTACTGTGGGTAGTGAACTCCCGAAGGGAGTGGGAAGGGCTTAGACTCTTCGGGACGAGTTAGAGAAGGTCCTGGTGGATGCGAGTTGTCAGTCACGAGGGACACGAGTAGGCATCAAATTCACTATTGGTATCTATAAAATCACGCTATAACATAAAAGGTATGCCTATCCAGTTGCTCAAAACTCATTGGCATGTCTTGTTATTGATTATAAAACAATTTGTGACCTACGAGGGGAGTTATGGGATGGTTTTTTTGTTTCATATAAGGTTATTGATCATTTTCTTGGGTTTTAAATTGAACTTTCCCTTTTATTTACTCAAGAGTCTCTAGAAAACGTCCAGGTTTTACCAAAGACAGAGCCATAACCCTGATTCCAATTTGTTCCATCATTGTCTAATTTGGGTTCTGGTTAATGCCCAATTGTTGAAGATAGGAGATAATTGAAATATCTTTCTTGTTAGGAATAGATTTGTTCCTTTTCCATATGAGCATGTCTCTAGTTTACCTTTGAATATTGATGAACTTGTCAGTCGAAGTGTATCGTCCCATTATCTGCAAAATTTTTAAGTTGAGATACAAGTCTCGAAAGACTCTGTCTTACCTTCCGATACTTTGATTGATTTTCTTTCAGTAGCTGAGGTCACCTCCAAAAAATGAAATTTCATTCCAAAGAAATCCTTGGAATAAATTCTTAGTCTTTTATGATATAAGTCACCAATTTCTCTTGATCATGTATAGACCAAGGTTAGTAATGATAAAAATAAAATCAAAAGAGAGAGGAAGCAAGTTACACAGGATGTTAATGAACTAGATTTCAGAAATAAGAGGAGTGGTAGAATTGTTTCGAGGATGACAAGGAAAGGATATCAAAATCGTGGTAAACCCATTCCTACAATAGTTATTGAATATATGATCTCTGTCGAGGATGCAATATTTGATTCCACTAGAGTGGATTCTCCCTAGTACGATTTTGTTTCAAACCTAACTCTATTTTTAAGGGAACAAGAGGGGTTTTCAGGAATACAGTACGATTTAGAAAATACAATGGTGCAAGGTAAGCCCTTGAACTCAGATGATATGCACCCTCTACCGAGATTGGAACAGGTGTATTGTGAAGATTGTTTCACTTGCATCGAGAGGTACTATCAAGATATACCTTATCTGCAAGCTCAACTCAAATAGGTAATGGATAAAAATATAGTGTTGGAAAACGAAAACTTGGAATTGAGAGCCAGTGTCCAACAAACATCCTGTAGAGATAGTAAAAGATCTAGGAAATCAGGATATATTGTTATTAAAAACTCATCCAACATCAACATTGTTATGAAATCGAAATTACCATATGCCTCTTTTTCCAATGTTTAATGGGTAAACAAATTTATTAGAATTAAGGTTTGGATTGCTTTGTTATAACATAATTTGTTTTGTTTTTGTTTTATTAGACTAGCTACAGAATCATATTTTGTAGCTTGTCTATAATTAGTTTATTGTATTTTTTTTCTAAATTAAATTTCATTTTTCCTCTCAAGTTTAAAGAGGAACAAATTGCCATGGTTTATGGAACAAGTGAATCATTGGCAGATGCTTCAAATTTGCAAGTTTTTCTTTAAAAACTGTTTCAAAAATATTTTGAATTATGTAACTATTTTTGAATGGTTGTTATAGCAGACCTAAATTAAAATTATTTTTTGTAAAATACTTTATTGAGGAGGATATGTATCTATCTTAGAAGATATGAGAAACAAATCATGATCATATTATAAATATTGGTACTTTCACAGGGAGAAAGGGTATTCTTTTTGGGACCTAATTATGGACTTATTTTTTTGGAATGATATGGAATACAGTGTGCTTTTGGATTTAGTCCATATGTAAAATGTATGATGTGTTTACTATCATATTATTTTTGTATTTTTCTGAGCATGAAAACATACATCTTATGAATTAGATGTAGTATGTTCAACACTTTATGTTTTCATGTTGTTCTTATATATTGTATAGTCCATGATTTATGGTTATCATAATCCCTATGGATAATTGAATGCAAAAGAAGTATCTGTACATTCTGAGTTTATGTCGAATGTTAGAGTTTTTTATATCATTTGCAGGAGATTGGAGTTGATTCCCTCTCTATATTTTGAATCACGTAAAGTCACATGAGAAAAACATGTGTCTTTCTATTTCTTATAGATTTCTTTCAAAACACAAAATTCCTTGAATTACTTCAGGAAATATTTTAAGATATTCTCTGCCTCTTTCCATGGATTTCTTCTTGGCAAAAAGGTTATTGGAGCTTGCATTACTTAGAAAGAAAAATAACTTAGTGATTTTCTTTATCGTTGATCAACATCATCTTAGTTACTTTTTCCTTTTTTAGTTAATTTATTTATTTTGTGAATGAATAATGATTAAACAATTCAACTTTAAATGATTTGTTCATTACAGTTATATACTTATGGATCTTATTCATTCATTTAATTATTTTTGACTATATAGTTAAACAATAATTTCCTTAGTGTTATATCTTACGCAAACTTTGTTTCAATAGTAAAACTTTCATTTTCACAAGTCTTTACGCAAACCTTGTATCTGTACATACATATTGTATATAATAATATTGTATATTAGATATATACTAATAGATAGACTTATCAGTTAATGTACGCAGTGAGATTGTATAGATAGATAGTTTGTTCCTTTCTTCATTTACTTTAGTGTTTTCATTGGCTAACGGAGCCGCAAAACCTATCAGGGTAGGTTATTTTCAATGGCTTGGGTTAACTATACAACCTCAGACTAGATCTTCCTTTCTCATTGAAATAGTGTCATAAAACCCAATCAAGATTGTTGTGGTAAGTTTTTTTATGTTTGGTTTCAATGTTATAGTTAAATCACTGATAAAACAAATAAATGTTGAAAAATAAACAATTTAAAATAAAGTGCATGAAATAACTTACCACTTAAACAAGCAACAAAATTCAAATGTACTAATTGCAAACCATTATTTTTTAATGAGAGAAGAGGTGTTGTATGCAAGCAAAGAGATCTCAAACAAGAAAAAATTATTTCAAATGACAACAATACTTGAAATGGTAAATCCATATTGAAAAGGAAAGGAAGGATTCTAAGAGAACTTTCTTTTACTAGGGTTTTGGATGCAAATGGAAACAAAATTATGGTTCTATAACAACAATGAAATAATAGCCAATGGCTATAAAAAATAACAACAACTAAGTGCAATCGAACCAAATCTAGATCCTACACTCAATGCCTCTTTTTGGATATTTTGAAATGCAATATAAATTATATGCAAATGAAATCAAGAAACTAAGGGAGAGGATGACAATTCATTGGTAAAGCTATAGCCTACCTGTAGTAGAAAATAGGGTTCCAAACCCTCAATAAACCCTCTTTAGAATAAGAGGTCAAACCACCTAGGTGTTTTTTCTTCAATTCCTAGGGATAGGTGGGGATTTTAAACTACTCCATAAACCAAAAAATGAAAGGAAAATGCAAGCCCTAAACAACACATAGCAATAAAATAAACCACTGAAA
This sequence comes from Picea mariana, assembly GCA_032191745.1. Classification (NCBI taxonomy): domain Eukaryota; kingdom Viridiplantae; phylum Streptophyta; class Pinopsida; order Pinales; family Pinaceae; genus Picea; species Picea mariana. Next base: position 10,740 of record JASDQU010212042.1, on the reverse strand, counting down.
ACATAGGAAACTTTACAAAGTGACCAGTGCAAAAAATACATAGAATTATCCATTGAGAAGTGTTGGAAAAATATCCAAATAATTCATTAATAAATTGTAGAAAAGGTCCAAGAGATGCGTTGAATAGTGGCAAAAAACTACCCATAATCTGTGTTGAGAAGTGGTAGAAAACTTCCTAGAATCTGCGTTGAGAAGTGGAAAAAAAGAGGCCCTTTTCTACATTGACCAATGGAATAAAAGAGGCTATAAAGGGTGTTGGCCAATGATGAAAAGAGAGAAAAAAATGCATTAGGAAAAATATTTTGGAGAAGAGTTGTGTCTTTGTCTATGAGGTTTGTTTTAGGGGATTTCTAGCACATGTAACCTAGGAAACATAATATAAAACTATAGGAAGGTAAAAAAAACCACAAAAATATCAATAAAACCCCATAAAAGTGTGAACAAAAATTTGTACCATGCACCCAGAACCAAGCACCATGAGTAAAACTCAAATCCACAATAGAGTTACCATTTTGTTGGTGCAAGTCTACAACAAGGGTTAGCATATCTAGAAACTTTGTGATTATTTCAAAGTCATAGAAAAAGTGGATGAGAAAACCAAAAATCTTATTTCTCTATTAGTTAAATATCATCAAGTCTAATCTATTTAGAAATAAAAAGGCATGCAATAGAAAGTTTACCTTAATAACAAGAGATATAAAGAATCAATATGGTATATATAGTGCCTAATAAGCAACGTACATATAAAAGACCCCTATGCAGAGTGCAATGCAGGAAAATATCTCTTGGTGGCCCTTTCATGGGAGGGTTCTTCTTTCTTTCCTGAATGTGTGGAAAAATGGATAGGATTCCCCTCTTGGATGAAAGTAACAATGGGAAATGGAGCTAAGAAGTATGTGTAAATTTTGACAACATTTAAGTACACTAAAGGAAAATTCATGTGGAAATGGAATAACTCTCTTTAATTTATAGGAAAAACAATGGTTATCCTTGATATCGTCAAAATAAAAAAAATATCACTTGAGCAAATCAATTGTTATACACTAATTTATTTTCACCTTTAAGTTAAATAAAAAGAAGGGGAGTAAGTCATAAAAGGGGATTATGGATTTAATTAAGTGAAAATAACTTTAGGAAAAGTATTTTCTTAAGTTATGCAAGGGAAAAAAGGTGTGAACATGTGTATGACAAGTGATACATTTACGATGACAGTGCATGTTGGTAAGGCTTATATTTTTATGCTAGGTGTGAAAATAAATAGTTGTAACACCCCCTCCAAGCTTGGATAATGAATCCATAGGGAAAATGCTATTTAAGCCAACTAGTTCTAACAGTAAGTAAAAGTGGTGTCAAGGACAAGGTACCAAATTATAAAAACAATTGCAACCTAAAATCTCTCATTCCCATCAACCTACACAATGCAAGGAAGTGTACCCCCTTATTTACACCAAATCCCTTCAGGCTATGCCACTTTCCTTTCCAAAGCTTCAACACAGGTCAAATAGGAAGTGTCAGAGTTATGGCTTCGAGAAATAAATATGCACCAATGGATTCTCTAGGCATAGTATAGGCCTCACACACTAGGAAATACTACCCACCCACTCCCCCCTATAGGGATCCAGGCTCCCCAAGGATACCCAAGAAGTATTGGAAACAAAATATTGCCTAGGATTCACAAGCTTCAGAAGGTAATATTCTCTCTATCTCTCCTGGCTCACACCAACATGCCGTAACAAAAATGACAAGAATGGAATCATAGAATGGTGCCTTTTCCACTAAAACATAATGTTATATATCCATGATCACTTTTTGATAAGTGGCACTCAAAGAGACCCTTTTAGATCAGTTTTGAATTCATTCACCTCACTTAGGAACTTACGATAAAATAATGAAATAAAAATTAGGACTTGGGAATATAATATTGTATTCCTTGTCTTAGCCCCTTTACCTCCAACCCTATTAATACTCAAAATATCTATAGGTTAAAAAGTAAAAATCCGAAAATGTGATATCCTAGAGACACTATCAGGTAATCCACCTGTTGAGCGTTCAACACACCCTAAAATCTTTTATGATATTTTGTATCTTTTGGGTACCACTTGTTTTCTTTTGTTCTGCTTTCTGAATTGAGTCCACTACGGAGGGATTGATAAAAAAAAATTCATGTCTCTTCATCGATCCAATTGGATTTGTTTGAACTTGTCAAAGTGAAACCTCTGTGTCTAAAAAGAAATTGGGATTTTAACTGAGAATTTGTGGCTAAAATTGTGACCCACACGCTTATGTTCGCCGTCAGAAAATCTTGAACAAGTAGAAATGACAACATAGTAAAAATAATATACAATCACCGATGTGTCATCACCATTGGTAAAAGAAGGCTACATGTGCACTAGTTGTTCACAAAGATGATTTGAGAAGTGGTTGATTTCTCATCGACGTCGATGAAATACGAGAGGGATAAAACATTGACATGGGCCATGATGAACCTTTGATAGGAGATTACCGATGTGTTTGTTCGGGGTTGGTGAATTATCCAAGATTTAAATGATGGAAAATTTTCACATTGACATATTGTCAATCACCAATCCCCGATGCATTTTCTGCATCATCAATTTCGAAGGGGGTGATCTGAGAACACTTGTTTAAACTTATCATCGATCGTCAATTGGTGATGCATTTTTGGCACCGGTAGGGTAGAACCTATTGTTAAAATGTTTAGCTAATGAAAGCCCTTGATTCCAAATAACATGATTAATCGAAGATGCCAATTTCAAGCACCATGTGTCTTTGTCGTGTAGGCATTTTGTAAGGACTAGTTTCATCCCGAGTCACCTTAGGTTTCCCCGTGTCCTATTCAAACTTCCAAGTCAACATTTCTACATCATCTTTGTAGGACAAGATGGGTTGGCATCGGATTTTTTTCGGGAGATATCAACGAACAATGTCTAAATAAAATCCCGGACTCTCGATTCACTCGTTAATTTACTGTAATGATGGGACATTTTCAGCACACAATAATATCAGATTCTTCCATTTAATAGGTCAGTTAATGTTTTGGTCTGCATACGCTGCTACCCTGTGCATCGATTGAACAACGAGAATTTGAGATTGCCAATGAACTACATTATAGCTCGTTCCTGCACCTCCAACCTACGAATGCATTTAATCTTGAACATAATGAAGATATGGAAGAATATTTTGTAGAACTGCACTCATACCCCCAATTGAATAAATGATGTGAAAAGGTAAGTATTATCTTTGTTTAAATCACTAAGACAGATTCAAATAACTCCACTCTGCACACAATTTTCCCATTTCCAGAGCAGCCGAAGAAGCGAAGAGAGTGTCTTAAGAGTTGTGTTTGATTCTCAGACTTTCAAAAAAACAGGTTAAGCTAGCACGAAGAAGAGGTATGTGTTAATTTTTATCAGTTCAGTGGTTGTAATTTTTATGTACCAACATCCTATCTGCAACAATATTTCTAACGTTGTTCTATCTGTAGGGAAAATATCTCCAAGGAAGCCAATGACCATATGCTCATCGAGGGCACCAAAATTAAAGGAAGAAGATATTGGTGAAGGATATTCTCTCGACATGGCGAGGAAGTTGGAATTTTCTCCAGAGTGGAGCTAGTCATCAAGGCATCAACTAAGAAAGAATTAGCTCAGCCCCCTACTTTCAGTGATACAAAACCAACCATTGGATAAAAAATAATGCTCCCACAGCGGGGAGATTTATTCGACAGAATCAATCAGGAATATTACCCAGATTTTATCCCACACAATGACTTGGATGTAATCGTTCTCGACAACCAGGTTTTCCCGAATATCCGGTGGTCCTGCTTACATATTGTAGCCTTTTGAAATCCATTCTTTCCTTGCATTGAGAAATTGAGTTGGATAATTGATCAAACAGATGTGCAAAAGTGACTAATCAATGACGAGAATGGTGGATGTGTCATAGTTCTTCTCCTAATAGAGGTCCAACAATACTACAAAATTAGGGAATTGGAGGAGTGATTGAACACAGACTTCATGGTGAAGTTCTATGAATTCCATGACACCAGTCGATTGATTAATGGCCTCCTGTTGGAAGGAAGACAAGAAATTTACAAACTAGATCAACAACTGGTACTGGACAATGAATCTGAGGGAGCCATATATCTACTTAATGGCTCTAATCTATTAATTATATGGAGAAAAGTAATATGCCAATATTTCAGAGGCATGGATGCCCATAGAATACACTGTGGCTATTTGAGGGAGTAACTTCAACTGGGGAGAAATTATATCCAAGAAATTGAGAACTAGTATACTGCAAGCTCAGTCATCAGAGGAGGGAGAAGTGCCTACTTTTCACATGGCCTCATATCAACTAGATGTAATCTACGCAAGGAATGTCTTCTCCAATATGAATCTAAGTTGCCATATTACAGAGCTTCCTGTACATGTATACTTCAACATCTTATGGGAAAACAGGTACAAGAAGTCTTATGCTCTTATTTGTGATGAATTCATCACTCAGTTTTATTTCATTATATTGAAAAAGGAATGTCAAAGGTTGTTTGTAGCAGCCAAGAAAATGATTTCGAAGGTAGGCCACTGGTACCTAGATGAGACGAAAACCTATATCAGGGTGTTCGGGGCCACCGAAGCACCACATTTTCTCCCTGATCACATCCTATACCAACTTGTTGTAGGAAAAATGTGTTACCAAACTATCATGCAGGGCTATAATGCCAGTTTGGTTAAGGACAAGAAACGAGCATTCATACCCTACGATTTCTATGTAGGGTTTTATATAGTGAAGAATATTGCTCAAGATAAACAAGAGGGTTTGAGTCATCTAGAATACAGGTTCTCGACAAGCCAGTTTCGCAAGCATGACGCCAAAGGCCTAATTCTCCAACATGCTTCACAAGTCTCTTCCTTTTGGCCATACGCGCATGACTATTTTGAAGATGATATTTTTATAGAATGTGCTCATGACTGGGAGGAGGTATTACATAGAAAATCTAACCCAAACATGACTAGGTTCAAAGCTATGAGTATGAATGAGTATATCAAAAAAATAGAACAATTGGCTCAATAAGGTCTCAGGGTTAGAGAATAAATCACAGTAGAAAAAACCACAAAGGGACAAAGGAGGGGGTTGTTGTTACTAGAATGATCCCAAAGAATCATCGACCATCTAGAGAATGATCCTCAACTAGTAGAAATGACGAGGATCACTCCGGATGACCCAATAAAAATCATAGAATATCTAAATGGTTTAGAGTCAATACAATTGGAGGAAACCACTAGTCTGAAAAACCCCAGAGTTCCATCACCACAGGCTAGATCACTAGTGACCATTCCAACCTAGTATGAGAGTCCAAGAACACCAGGTGAAATGGGTGTGCCAAATCCCCTTTTTTATCTAATAACCATCCATGATGATGAAGAGAGTTCAGAGATATCACTTGTAACTCTAATACCAATTAGAGAGGAGAAAGAACCTGGGGGAACATCTTCTCCAAGTCCTAATGCATCAGTTCCAAACCCTTCGCAAGGTGACCATGAGGCCAACAATGTCTTAGATAGAGCATTTCTCGACCTATCCGAGACCCCGAAAGACAGCTCCAGGGATGAGATAGGTTCACATGGACAAAAATAGGGAGTGACATAGCTAGATATAGACACCTCGACAACCGATCACCAAGTAAGTACTGAGCATATCATTGACTCTTCAATTTTGGTTGATACCTCACCAACCGATGAACATTAGATGAAGGTTGAGCCATCAAAACAAATGGAATAAGTACAAGAATCGGTCATAGAACAAAGATATGCAACATGAAGCTTAAGAAACACTCTGACCTGGGGAGAACAACAAATGTGATCACTTATGACAAGAAGAGGAAATATATATGAAGATAACTACCAAGAAAAGAAGATTCACACTGGATAGCTTGATTCTCATCACCACGAAGGAGAATTTTCTCAACATAGAACATGCAAAGACATCTGGGCTCATTAGTGCAGGGATGTCTATCATTGATGCCACATTGGACGAAGAAAGGAAATGTGCAAAGGAACTGGTTGTTGCACTGAATGAGCTAGACCATTTGCGCCATTTGGAAAAATATTACCAAGACTCAATGTAGGTCACGATGTTTCTGAAGAGTGACTTCCAAGATGCATATGCAAAGTTCACAAACAAAAGACATTTTTTCACTCCATGTGTAGCCAATTGTCAAGAAGATACCCTTATGGAATTGGAAACCTGCAAGGACATGGAGAGATGGTATGAAAAAGAATACCAAGATGTAGAAAGAATTCACTACATCATCATAGTGTAGAAGGGTCGAGACGCAGAGGAGCATGGTATTCGAGTTTTGATGGATAGAAGCATTGCCCAGATAAGGAAATCAAACAAACACTGGGTAAGTATGGCTCAAGAACCTCAGCGATAAATACATAAGAGATGGGTCGAGTGTGAAAGAAGATGGAAAAATATCAATCGGGAGATGAGAGACATTGGCCTCCCAAAGTTCGTATCACCTGAAGACTTTGTCAACTTGCATGACATAGTCAAATGACATGCAAAACAAGACTCAACATGGGGAGTGAAGATTCCATAGGTAGCAAGCATGACACTGGGTCAAAAATAGAATTTTATGGAAAATCTGATCAAGGCTCATGCATTTTTGCAAAGGTTAAGTGCCAAAGACTCCAAATATAGAGAACATGTAGTGGAAGTGAAAGAAATTCTTGTAGCTCCGATGGATCAGCACAGATTCCCATATGCTAACACATGCGAGGATATTTTCATCAAGTGCTCAGAGTATGAGAAGAGTCATCCACTCCAATAGAACCATGAGATGATTTCCATAAAACAAAGAGATTAAACACCACATGGAAATATTTTGTTTTACTTAACACAAACTTGTAGCAGCTATTTTTAGTTAGTGATTCTTTATAAATATGGGGATTAACCTTTTAGGAGGGTTTGATGGTTTTTGAGAAAATACCCTCTTTTTTAGAATTGTAAAGAACTATTTATGAACAACCTTAATTGAGAAGTTTTGTTTAGAACTAGAGACAAAATTCTATTTTTTTTTATCAAAGGCGTTATGTGATTTAATTGAGGAGGAATTACTTCCAACTTTTATTTCAGTAATTGATGCTATAATGACTAAGAGTTTATGAATCTATTGATAAGCTACCTGTTTCAATATTTTAGCAGTTCTTGTAGTCTTAATGATGAAAAGAAAGTCGTTGTGTTTGTTGGGGTCCTATAACTATAGGCGACTCGATTCTTCGACGATTGATTTGACATTTCTCTCGTGATGATGAAGTATGTCTCGGTTGATTTTGTTTCCTCTCTCCATTCTTTTTGCTCGATCCCCCATCACCCTGCTGCATCCTTCATACACGATGCGCCCTCACTCCCTTGTCCTGTGGCCGCATTGACTACCTCTCGCCCGTCACCCATCCATGAATAATCAGACTTAGGATAGACAAAAATAACAATAAAGTTATTTAGATTAACTGATAATGTTAGTATAGTTAGTATAGGTTAAACTAATAAATAAATAACTATTTAATAATTAATTAATTATTAATTAAGTTAAAAACTTAGTTAGTAACTCGGTTAGTAATTAGGATTAGTTAAATATTAAATAAAACAAACTAAAAAACAAAAACATAAAAATTAAATAAAAAGAAAATACAAAATTATATAAAAAACATATATATTAGAACATTAAATAACATATAAAACAAATGCATAATAAATAAAATATATAAAAACCAAAACATTTAAGACAACAAACAAATATTAAAAAATATACAACACTAATTACATAAACATAACAAAACATAACCCATAAATTAAAAAAACATAAAATATAAAATACATATTATAATAAAAACACAAAAAAAGAAAACATAAATGAAACTAACCTAAGTCTACCCTACCCCACTCACACCCTCCTACCATACATCACCCTCCACTCACCTTTACCTCCACGCACCCTCACGTCACCCTCCACTCACCTTACCACCCAAAACTCCCACTCATATTCCATGCCTCACACCCCTCCGTTATATACCAAGCTTTAAATCAACGCACCATAAAATTTCCAGACCCCCCTTCACCTTCCGGACTTTAACGAGAGGGGGGGGTCTGGAATCCCCATTAAACTCCACGCAATTTCCCATAACATCACATTCAAATGAATCAAATCCACGGCCCATAAAAATTCCGGACCCCCCCTCACCATCCGAAATTTAACGAGAGGGGGGGGTTCGGAATATCGCTTTCACCAAAAAATACCACTTTTCCCATTTTTTCCTAAATTTTTCCTGTTTCAGCATGTGTTCGTCCGAGGTGGTTTATGGGAAAAAGGAGATGGATTTTAAAAATATGAGAGAGGTTTTTTCTCAAAACGGGCTGAGGAACAAAAACCTCTTTCAGTTTTTTCATCAAAGCCATGAGAAGAGAGAATCAAAGCCATCTTCAAAGCCCATTTTTCCAAGATTCTCAATTTTTCGTTACAGTCCCAATCTTGTAGGAGCTGTTACGGCTAGCTGGGGATGAATTTGGTGAAACCGAAGGAGGTTTTTGTCCAAAACGTTTCCATCTACAATAAGCTCCTTCATTTTTCTCCCAGGTGTCATCATTAAAGAGAAAATCACTTCTACTCGGACCCCTTTTTCGCAGAAAACCGGTCCGTCTTTCATGGCAGAAAACTCCAAATTTTGTGGGAGTGGTGGTTACTTTTGGCCGAGGCGGTTAAACCAACTTCCGAATCTTATTGGGATGATCTATCCTATTTATTCAGAGGATTTTAATGTAAAAGGGTTGGACCTGTGAGGTTCTTTGCTGGAGTTGAGGGCTGTGCTTTGCCAGAAAACTTCTTTCTGTAATTTTAAATGATCAATCAGTGATGGACATGTTATTTTTGCTACAGGATTCTTGCGTGGATGTATTGGTGGTGTTTTTCCTCTGTTAATGTATTTTCCTATCCTCTCTACATTTGTTTTCAAATTCTTATTATCAGAAGGAAAGTAATAGAAGCAGAATTTATCAGCAGATACTCTGCCTCTGAGCTTGTGATAATCTTTATGTTTATCCTCTAAAAAGCTAGTTTAGGAATTCTTAGCTGCTCCTTTGCTTGGATTTTTCCTCCCATATTTCTTCCTCAAATTGACATCATCAAGACTTATTTCGATCCAATATTTCTGCTACCTTGCCCTGTGTAAAATATTTTTCCACATCTAAGATGTGAATCACATTTTTAAGCATAGACCCCATTTGCCCAATGGCCCTCCTTGCTGTTCCAAAACTATCATTTAAAAACCCCAACCCATGTTCTTCATAACTAGCCTAATA
>JASDQU010212041.1:0-16346 GCA_032191745.1 Picea mariana | reverse complement strand
CTTTTGGACCCGACATGTTAAAAGAAATGGAACAACAAGTGACTCAGATAAAACAAAATTTGAAGGTCGCTCAGAACCGACAAAAAAGTTATGCTGATCAAAAGAGAACTCCAAGAGAGTTCAAAACGGGAGATCATGTATATCTTAGAATTAAGCCCAGAAGGAGCTCCCTGAAAATGGGAGCTTGTGCCAATTTGGCACCCTAGTATTGTGGACCCTTTGAGGTTCTAGATAGAGTTGGATTTGTATCCTATCAGCTAGCACTTCCTCCCATAGTAAAAGCACATAATGTTTTCCATGTTTCATTATTAAAGAAATATGTACATGATGCCAATCATATAATTGACTGGTCTGTGATCCAGGTGGAACTAGAGGGATAATTTCTACCAGAAACCCAATGCATATTGGAATGAAAGGAAACCCCGCTCTGGAACCAAACCATTGCAGAGGTAAAGGTGCAGTGGAGACATTTTGGCCCAGATGAGGCTACATGGGAAATGGAGGATGCCATGAAATAGGCATATCCGATTTTGTTTACTTCTATACATGAAATTCATGTTAATAGATCAGAACATCAAGGACGATGTTCCTTTTAAGGGGGAGGGAATTGTAACACCCTGTTTCCCCCGGTTTGTAAAAATAACTGGACTAACCAAGAACTATGGAAAACTCAGAAATGTGAATATGTTATGTGAATGGACCTTGTGGAAAAGGTCGATGAATGTGAATAATATTATGAATTTATATTGCAGGAATGCTGAGAGGGGATATGCTGAAAAAGAGACCACGATGGCTACATAAAGGCAATGGAGGGAACCTGGAAAGGTGGCATTAACTTCCACTGACAATCAATATCGTATTTAGACTCCACTGGCCCGAAGAACCAAAAGTGGCTTGCTGGCCCCCAATTAAATGCCTCGCAGGATGGTAGGTAGATGGCTCCTCAGAAATTAATGAGGGATGGGGAGGTGAACCGCCCATCCATAGAGCCGTCATACCTGATCAGCGCGAGGTAAATCATGCCACACGCAACCTCGCAAGAGGATAAGGCGTGGGGAAGAAGCGATCTGGGGGGGCAGATGCGAGGGGAGAACTCTGGCGATATACAGAGTGAGTGATAGCAGAGAGGAAGGAGAGTAACCTTCGCTCCTAGTCACTGGAAAATGAAGACTCAGTCTCACAGCATTGTGGTCTTAGCTTGGGGGTGGCTAGTGGTAAATCCACTAGGAGTCGCTGAGCCTACGGTTGGGTGGAAATGAGCACCCCTCTCAGCAGTTGCATAACCCCTGGTGTTACTTTCTGATAAGTTTTTTGCCTTTGACATCTTGGAATATATGTATGATGACATTTATTATCATAAGCTGTGAAATCGTGAATGACTTAATTATAAGAATGTCTGTATGGTGTCTTGATCAGTACTGGTAGTTGTATGTTTATATGGAAAGACTATGTGTGGCTTATTCTCTCTTAAAGTGTTATTTATATGCATGCTGATCTAATTCAGACTTCACACCTGGTTCTTGGGAGAGAGATAACCTTATCTGCTTTAGATAGTACCCTGGGTAAACCTCCCCATAGAGATACCCTCCTTGAAAACATCATCAAGAACCTAGAAGGAGGACGTGAGGGCGCAAGTCCCTAAGAAAATCCCTGATAAGTATCGAATCGATGGACGAGATCCCATTAGGAGATCTGCGGTCAATCAGGACCGTTAGATAAGAAGAAGAAGCTGGAAGGATAAGTACCTCAACCTTGATAGGTGTTGATCGATGGACGGGATCCTGTCGGCAAATCTGTGGTCACTCACGACCATTAGATTTGGTAGGAGAAAGTATGATTTTAAATGCTTTACCACCTTGTCTTTTTGTGCCTACGTGGATAGCGAAGAGATCGGGATCGTAGATACCCAAGGTCCATGAGAACAACTGGGCCGTTGAATTTTCCTTGTTCAGGAAGTCATGGGAGAATGCACAAGTTAGGAACCTGTCTGAACCGTCAGATATCGACTGGAAAACTCGACAGCCATTGGATCTGTTAGGATATACCCGAGGGTTAAACCCCTAGTGAATAAGGTCGAAAGCCCCAAAATGGATTTGGGTTGTCTGATTAACGGAGGCCACGTGTCGTAAGTTTTCCCAATTCAGGAAATCGGGAGTCGAGAACTCAGAAGTTCTGGTGATGAGAGATCGAGACTTTCCATTGTGGAAACCCCGAGATAATATCTGGACCATCCAAATTAAGGAGGCCACGTGTTATGAGATTTCCCATTTCGGGAAACCGGGAATCGTGAACTCGGGAGTTCTGATAACGAGAGATCGGTATGTTCCATGGTGGAAACCCCAGAGTAGTCACAAAACATCCAATTTAGAGAGGCTACGTGTCATGAGATTACCCGTTTTAGGAAATCAGGAATCATGAATTTGGAAGTCCTGGTGACGAGAGATCGAGACTTTCCATGGTGGAAACCCCGAAGCAGTCATGGACCGTTCGATTCAAGGAGGCTACGTGTCAAGAGATTAACCACATCAGGAAACTGGGGATCAAGAATTCGGGATCCCCATGGTCGAGAGTTAGGAGGATATCAGGGTCTATATGACCATCAGATGTGAGGAAGAAATGCCGAATTTAAGCTGGCACAGGAATGCTCATTAGAGTAAGTAGCGAGTGGATCTAGACGAAAAGAGTCCACCCGCCCAGATTGACGGCTGAGGCTTCATTTCGGAGCCCCCCTTCCATTCTACCTTTAAGGGGGGAAGGGGGGGTCCAGAATCAAATGCGCAACTCTTGAACAGTCGGGATTAATTCACCTTGATCAACGGTGCTCAGATGAATTCTGGACCCCCCTTGCCATTCTACCTTTAATGGGGGGGGTCTGGAATGGTGTGGCATGTGAAGTGGGACCCATCTCCTGCCACTTCACCCACTGTTTCATGCTTACCTATTTCCACCTGTACTCCACTCAATCACGCGACAGGGCCCGTTCCTATTGGCCATTCGCTAACCCTGTTGGGATTTGTCTGTATTGGCTAGTCACTATCCTTGTCGGGGTTCAACGGTTGCAGACTCGAATGATTCGACATCTATGTAGAGCTGAGTCATGAATTATTGAGAGGCACCATGGTTATTTGACCTATGATCATGACCCACGATCACATGGGAGTAGAGAGAGAGAGAGAACTAGTTTACGCTAGGCCTCCGTAGATATTTCAAGGGCTTTGATTCTGCAGGAAGCAACACATTTTTTTATTATGGTAGTGGGTGTGTGACATTGTCATTACACCTTTGTTATATAGTAACATCTTAATGGAAGTATAGAACGATATGATTTACCTACCTCGAGGTCCCTTCAGGAACTCTTTCTCTGCTACGCTACAAGACTTCACAATATCTACTACAAATTCTCTGATGAATCCTACAACAATGTTTTCTAACCATAAATGTAGTTCATGTGTAAATTTATTTTCAACATGTTGTAACTGCGCGATCTCAACAAGATTCCATTCTAGATATCTAATCCGATTTGTAGGGTGGTTGTCTTTCAACCTCAATATTCATTCCTGCAACACATGCGAGAAATCACATAAAAATACTTCATAAAAGTCATTGAATACGTACTTGTCCAAATATTTGCGTGGTGTTAACTTCAGGTTTCTATTATCTTTATGTGCAAATTCCGACTCCTTTTTTTTCAACCAGCTGTCGATCTCTGTCTTCGTTAGGTTCCATGGTCTCAACATCCCCTTTTATAATCTCATTCTTTTAATGTTTTGTCACTAGATTTGACATTCTTTTTACACTTCTTCAACTGAGCTCATTCAATCAATCCGATTTTGTTCCAACTGGTGACAAAACCATTTGTTGTTTATATAGTATATTTCATCCTTGCTACCCTTTTTGGGCTGACCCAAGTTCAGGTCCACTTGGTTTCCAACAAAGCCCCTCTAAAACTATCGAGCCTGCTGGTAAACCAGAAGGCAACACAGTGCATAGGATGCACTGCATAGTCTCACCCGAGATAATTCTTATGGGTGGCTGCAATGCTCAGGTGCTTGCAGCCTGGGAAATGAGTGGGGATTTGTGATTAAAATCTATAGTCTTTATTTATTACTTAAAATTGAACTTATATGGAATACCCTGTCATTATTTCTCATGTATGTAAAGCAGCAGACCTATCTAGTCATTCCCACATTTGTTTGACATCTAATCATTAACAACATAAGAGATACACAACATTCAATCACACAACACATGATATACTGTGGTTCACGCCCTCCTAGGCTACGTCCACAAATATTTGTCTCTTGGTTCTTTTATTTATGGTTCTATCATACAAATAGTGCCACACACATTACATTTCTCCATCAACTAGGTAGAGACCTTAGAATGAGGCAGACTAGATCACACCAAGCTTCTTAGCCTGTTATCTAACCCTAAATATATACCCTATTTCCCCTCATCTCAACAAATTACAAAGTAAGATCGTATTTTACAGACATTCCGATCCAAAACAATAACAGTATTCCCACTAACAACTAACAATGAACCCCGACTTAGAACTCCTAGGTGCCTACTTATACATGTTTTTGTATTATCAACCATTACATCCTCTTATAAAAACCCTAACCCTAGAATGGTTAGGTATTCTTGCATGCGTGCCTCACATTCTTCCCTCCTCTGCATGCACATTTTCCTTTTGCATGCTGCTTTTCCTGCCAACTCTATTTTCCTTAGTTTTCGGCACCACTGCTTCCCTTAATTTACGATGTCTCTCCCCTATTTTTTGGCGTTTATTTAGTTCCTTCATTAATTCTCCGACTTTCCCCAAAATTAGCCTTCTCCCCAAAATGGGCCTTCTCTAAACACCGTTCCTCAGGAAAAATTCCAGTCCATGATACGTCAACAATCTGTCAACCTAGACCATTCTCCACTGGGAGAATGTCTATCCACCAATAATTCTTTCTACTAGGACCATTCTCTGTTTGGATAATGGCTTTCTATCAACATACTAACTATCCATCTAGGTCGAAATCATCTCCAACTCTAGTGGTAGTCTCAATGGAAATCAAATAGTAGCATATGACTTCTACAATGCCATCCAATAGAACACAATTGTGTCTATTCATAGTAGTATACAACTACTATCCAGTGGTACATAACCACTCCTAGTAGCACACTGCTACTAACGAGTGACACACAGTCACTACCAGTGGATCAAATCCACCATAGTATCATACAACTACTATTGAGAGGCATACAATCTCTACACAATCATATCTTATAATATCAATTTGTATAAACAATATCATGATACAAAATGAGTCATCTAGACCATTGTTTGACTCACATCTATGAGATCTGGAAGAGCATATTCCCTTAGAAAGTTAAGCCTGAGTATTGCAGCCACCTATAGAGCTATCTTAGGTGAGGCTACGCATTACACTCTGTGTGCTACGTTTCCTTCTGGTCTACGAGAGGGGCCGATATTTTTAGAGGTATTTTGTTGGGAGCTTATTAAATATGAACTAGGGTCAATCTATGACAGTAAGGTAGGATTAGAATAACCCATAAATAATCTTAATTAGAAAAGACAAAGACCAACGAATGGGTAAAATCCAACAAATAGTTCAGTTATCACTCTGTAAATTCCCAGAGGTTGTTTTCAGGTAGAAGGAATTTACTAGAGGTAACCTTATCCAACCACTTCGAAACTAGGAGCTAGCCCTATCAGTTTCAGAGAGGGATCTCTCTGTAAGATTTACCTTTGTTTTAATTCATATATTAGGCTAGTTAAAATATGCAGGGCTGAGTGTTGTGTGTTTTTATAAGATGGATTAAAGTTTTTACTCATCCATTGGGATATGGGGTTTGTTTTATATAGGTATAGATCAAAGAACATATATAAAGATTATTTTCACAGGGCAGGATAATGCAACTATTGGATTCTTTAGCAATAAAATGATGGTTAGAAAAAAAAGCCGAGATGATTAATTATAACCAAGAAGCATTTAAGAATTTCTTGACTACAATATAAGAAGAAAACACTTAGATATTTAAAGCTAGCAACAGAGTACGCGAAGGTAAATTCTGTAACTTTAACTCCTTTTAAATGATCAGACTAGAAAAACAAGATGATAACTAGAAGAGATACACATTCAACTGAGAATAGAAAACTTTACCAATAGATGACACGCAAGAATCCTCTGAAACGTCTCTTTATATTATTGAAAGATCTTCTTGATAAAAATTACAGTGCTTACAAATTGCTAGGGCAGAAAAATCAACCCCCAGTACTTCTAAGTTTGAAGTATTTATAATCAAAATTACAAACGACCCTGTCATAAATGATCAGGACGTGGCAGACTCTGAATCTAACTAACTAGCTAACAAGATACAAAAATTTAGTAACTACTGATGATGTGTCGAATTATTCATGCTGAATCTGGGGAAGGCTATTTGTGAGTCACCCACATGACTTTGATTGATCTGTTTGCTGAGTTAGCTTGCACACCTCATTTCCTACTCGATCAAATTGCACAGCTCTTCCCATCTTAGCTGATTGGGAATGGTGACTTTGAGTAGTCTACGGTATATTTCATCCAGTTCTGTGTACTTGGAAAAAGTTGGTTTGATGATAAAAATATACTTGATCTCACGTTGTATGCTGATGTCTGGCTGCAAAGTCTCCAAGAATTCTTTACTCGTTATACTGCCTTGTATTCCCGAGAACTTGAAACTATCCTTGGTCATAGTAGCCATCTTCTGCTTGTAGTCTGGAAGGGTCATCAACTTGTCATTCAGAACCATTAAACCAGAAATACCTTTTTTCTGCAGAGCCTCGATCTTGCTGAAAAACCTTTGAACTCCAATGTCCATGTTCTGGACTTTTCCCTCCAACTGCAACTTCAGTCCTCTTTTGGTCAGAACCCTCTTGAATTCAAGGATGGTTTCTATCCTGTCTTCGATTTTCAATTCTTCTAGTTCTTCTCTGGTCTTCGAGTTCAGGAATCTAATTATTTCATTGGATTCAATGAGAATTTCTCCTAACTCTCGTTTTATTTTGTCAATAACCTGCCTGCTTCTTATCACTAGTTCATTTTTCTCAAATATGATCTGTACCATAGGCCAAATTTCATTTATGGATTTGGAGATATCCATCCAAATATTCGCCTTTTCTTCGGCAAGTGTCTTTCCTTCCACTGTTTGCTTTTGCAGCTGCTGCAATTCCTGTTTTATCTTTTCTGATGTTTGTTTCTCCATGTTGTAGATGGTCTGGTAAGAAGACTTAAGCTCCTGAAGGCTCTCAACTTCCTTTTTTCAGTCTGTTGATTTGTGTTTCTTGTAAGTTCATCTCTTCCATGGAATTTTATAGCTCCACAATTTTTTCTAGAGATGTCAGTGGGGTGGCTGATGGGATTTCTGCTATGGTGCTCCTTGCTACAGTTGTTGTGCTAACTCTTGTGAGGGGAACTGTGCTCAGTGGAATGAATTCCACAGGTGTTGTCTGTTCCTTTTATTTTACCAATCTTTCCATCTCTGTTTCCATCTCTCGTAACTGTGTATTATGCTCCATGATCAACTTGAGCATCTCATCCCTTTCCCCTTCTATCTCAACGATCTCCTTGGATTGCACATCTTTTGTTTGTGGAAATTTTAGTTGTTTTCTCAGAGATGCTATATCAGCGTTCTTTTCCTTTAGCAACTCCTCTGCTCCTTTCACATTCGAGGGATCATACCCGATCTTGACCACCAATTCCTCTAAGGATTTTATCCTATTATCCTTTGCAAAAGAGGATATCTTTTCCAGTTTCAACTGGGTCTGAACATTGTTTAGAGCTACCTGTAATTTTGTAGCTGTAGAGGAAGCATGGGCCAAAGTGGAAAAAATCATTTCTCTAGTCTGTCTATGCAGATCCATTTGATCAGCTGGATGGACTTGTTTGGTATCGAATACAAGGGTTGAGCTTTTGTAGTCAGTGATTTCTTTGGGTTAAGGCACCTGTGCGTACAAAAATTCCATATGAATTCTTCCTTTTTCTGTGTCAAAAGCTGATAACAGTCTATGTTGTGCTGTGGATGTTTTCTTCCAAAATTGAGCATAGGTGCTATTGGTCAGTGTCTGATTTTTCTTCTTAATCAGATCATATTTTTCAAAAATGTTCATCTTTGCAGATCCTTGTGGAATTTGGGTGGCCATAGTTATATCATTTTTCTTCTTTGAAGAAGAAGTAGACACTGTCTGATAGTTGATTGAAGGAATTGGTGTACCTTATCCCTTAGCCGCTTTGGCAGACTAGGTATCTTCCTCACCAGACCTGGGAATAGTATGAATGGTCTTAGGCTTTTTATTGTGTAAATGAAAATCCTCCGTTGATACTTCAGTGACCGAAAGAGAGGTATCTTTCCTTGGTATTTTTTCCTTTGGCACTGGTGGAGTGGTAGTCTGTGAAGTCAATATTAAGGAAGATTGTTGTTCAGTGTCTTCCAAGGTTTTCTCTTCACACTATGTTTGATTTACATACTTATCAATTTCTAGTTTGAGTGTGTGAGCATACTGTGCACTTTTGTTTTTAGCTCTTATTTCTGCGATGATTCCACTTGGATCATATTGCCAAATGAAACTGGTGCTGAATTTAATTTCCTTTAATATATTTTCCGCCTCTTCTCCAACGGCTCGACTATTGTAGATAAAAGGTCCTATCTTCCCCTTAATCCTTAGATGTTGTTTTTTATTCAAAGATACAAAGTGAATATCATCTGAATTTATCATCTGGTGAATATACTCCAGTGCAAATATTCAGACGTTCAAATATTTGGGAAATTTGTATGGAGCTAACTCACATCCATACACTCTGATCTCTATGTGATTTTGATAAAGGTACCAATATCCCATCTTTGCGAGGTCTGAGAGGTGTAAGATTCTCTGGATCTCTTCATTTATCCTTGGCTCTGGTATCCCATTGAGCATGCTCACTATCGAATGATAAAACATCTCGATAAACTGTTTAAAACTGAAGTCCATGGAGTTTCTTCTGAGAAGTGAAGTCCATAGGGTTACTGGCTGTGGTTTTACATCCTGGTCCATTTTCTACATAAGGAAGGAGAATTTACCTTCTTGATAAAACATGAACATGTATGCTAGTATCGAGGAATAATAGAACATGCCCTCTGTGGAAAACTTAGAAAGATGATTGTGGATGTTCTCTGCTAGGAAAGTGTTGTAGTCAAACTGGATGGTGGCCTTTTCCTCAACATAGAAAATAGATAGGAACCCCAATATAGGTTCATCTACCCATTCATTTGAAAAGTATCCAAGTAGACAACAAAGTGATGAAATCACTTGGTTTCCCTTTTTTGAGAATAGGGAGGAATGATACGGGGGATTTTTCTTGGGGAGATGTGCATCCTGTGGGAGGAAAAGCTCAAAGATCTGGGCTCTTTGAGGAAAATACAGGTTCTAGTATAACTTTGTTAGGATTTCAAGGTTGAAAGGGGAGGTAGATTTGGCTCTAGATATCTGCATCATCTGATCAATGGCCTCTGGTGTGATAAAGAAAAGAGTTTCTCTGGACGAAGAAAATATGGCTCTCTGGTCGGGGAGGTAATGAGCTTGACACTTGAGGGAGAATTCGGGGAAATGATGGACCTGGGGAAAAAGATATAGGGGAAAATATGACTCCCAGAGCCCAAACTCATCGCTTTGATCTAGGAATGTGTCTTTAAACCACAACTGATATTCTGCCAAATAGAATTCTCACTTGGTCTCTGAGATCTGATAATATTTGTCTGCTAATGGAATCCGGTTGAGATCAAAGGGAGGGGGAAGGAATGGATTCTCCTCGAACTCTGCTTTTTTAGACTTTAGCGCCATCGCTTCCAACAGTACCTGCAACTGAAACAAAAATGTTAGCGGGTAATGGCTATGGTTGGGTAGATGGCTGGATCAGTGATGGGGGAAATTGTCTGGTGCGTGGAGAGAGTGAATAGTGTGCAAATGGAGGGACAGGGGCTACTTTTGAGTGAACAGGTATCCGTTGGGCATGGGGGACAGGTCAGCAGGATAACGGATATGTAGCCTGTAGTAAATTTCCAACGGATCCTTAGAAACATGAGGAGGCAGGTGAAGGATGTATGACGTGTGTACCTGGGTGATGTGGAGGATGATGATTGGGGGATAAGAGAGGGAGACATGACCTGTAGCGGGTGGATGGATAAGACAGGCAGAGATGGATATTGAGATGTGACATCATGAGGTGGTGGTGGTATGTTAGAAGGGAAGAGGTGCGATGCAATAGATTAGAGACACGTTGGATGGGGCCCGCTAGGAACAGACACCTCATTCCGACCACCCCCTCCCATTGTTAAAGGAAGAAAGGTTGAGGGGGTCCGAAATATCCTGTAGACCGTCCATCTACACTTCGTCAGGATAACCGTAGATCTGTGTGCACTTGTTAATCACCATTCTGGACCCCCCCCCAAATCGTTAAAGGTAGAATGGTTGGGGTGGTCTGAAATCTCACCTTAGCCATAGATTTGTGCACCAATGACTCAACTGTAGATCTTCGTGCAATCTTTAATCTCCGGGCATGATTTAATATGTGCATCATAACTTAGGCTTAGTGCTTTTTTTGAGTTTTGTGCACTACTTCCCTTGCTTTTGTCAACATGGGGTTAGAAAAGCACCTAAAACATTAGAATCATACATTTTCTTCGAACACCATACAAACTTTATTGAAAGAAAAGGTGGCTAGCCTATGTCCTATCCTACCTACCTACACTTTTAGCCTAGATTAAACTATTGGACGAAGAGATTACTCTACCCTAGGGTTATTTGAACAAGATTAGACAATTTGATCAAATTTATTCACTAACTAACCTATCTACTTGGGTAAGATTAAACAGTTTAGCCAAGCCTATTCACTAATCCTATCAACATCAATTCAAAAGGACCCGACCATGTTTAAATAGTATGGATCAAGTCATTGTTATTGCATGGGGCTTTGTTCATTTTTTCTTCTATGCCCTCTTTATTCTTTTTCTTTCTTTCTTTTGAAAATAATTTGCATGAATGAAATATTATTTGCAAGATGAAATATATCAATAATGAAAATTTTATAGTCACCATATGATCCTATAAATTATAGGGTTATAACAGGTTCCTTTGCCGGTTGGTTTGGAATGCGATGGGATTGAGTATGTGAGATTTACTGAAGACGTGTCAAAATAATTTTGGATCGGACAACAAGACGTTGAGAGAATGAGAATCTAAAAGGGGATGTTGAGGCCATGGAATCC
Source organism: Picea mariana (assembly GCA_032191745.1). Taxonomy (NCBI): domain Eukaryota; kingdom Viridiplantae; phylum Streptophyta; class Pinopsida; order Pinales; family Pinaceae; genus Picea; species Picea mariana. Next base: position 5,054 of record JASDQU010212041.1, on the reverse strand, counting down.
AAAGAAGGAAGATATAGAGAGCTAGTTGAAGACGAAGGAGCTATAGTTTGTGCACAAAGATAACATAAACCCGAAGTTGACACCATACAAATACATGGGCAAGTACATATTCAACGACTTGCATGAAGTATTTTTCTTTGATTTCCCACATGTATTGCAGGACTAGATAAAAAGGTTTAAATACACCCATCCTACAAATTGTATCAGACAACTAGAGTGGAATCCTAAAGATATTTCATAGTGACAATGAGTTGATAATAAGTTTACACACGTGCAATAGATTTATGGTTAGACAACATTGTTGTAGGATTTATCACATAATTTGTAGTAGATACAACAAATTCTTACAACGCAGCTGAGCAATATTTATTGAAGGGACCTCGAGGTAGGTACATCAAATATTTATATACTTCTATTAATATATTACTATATAACAAAGGTGTAATGAAAATGGAGTTAGACAACTAAACTTCCTTGCATGCATGGGGAAAGGGGGGAAGCACTGACATGAGAAGGAGAAATGGAAGGAGAAGTGGATAAAGAAAAGAAGGAGGAGGCCTTGGACCCGATTATTAAGGATGAAGACTAGATAAAGTGGATCATGGAAACAACTGGAAAAACACGTAGTGGAGCACCCTACCAATATAAGGTGAACACAAAGAAGAGATCCATATCCACGAGGTAAGGCTTGGAAAGTGATTAAGAAGAGGTAGAGGATCTTTGGGATGTAGAGAATATTGAGGAAATACTATTCAGGAGAGCTGCAAGGAAAAGGGTTAGAAAAAGAAATATAAAACAACAACTAAGAATTAACCTAAGAAATAAAACAACAACTAAATTTATAAGCATAGGGACATAGAGACAAAAAGAACAATGAGACCCATGTCACCAATGATAAGGCTGATATTAGTGAAAGAAAACACCAAGAAGCAAGGGGACTATGAGTCCCTTCTTCCTCCAAGGGTGGGCTCTTGGACCCCCACAAGTAAGCTCTTATTACAACTTTGAAAATGAAAATGAAAATGGTGAAAGAATTCTTTGCTAATCCACTCAAGTGGTGAGATGGATTGCCCAATGAAATGATACAAGTATACTCTTGGAAAGGATAAAAGAGCCCTCAAGAGAATAATGGCAGCATAACTTTTCTTTGAATTCCTTGAAAAATGAAGTGTATCCATGGCCTTTTTATAGCATTCCTTTGAGCTATTGTTCAACTAGTTTGTAGTGTGTAAAGAGGTTAATTAGGGCATTTCTAGGTCTTTGACTAGCCATCCAGTCGAATCTAGTCCAGATTTGAGTGTCAAATTAGCTTGGGAGATTAACCAGAAGTGGGTGGGAGGCTGACCACTCTCATAAATGTGTCGTTTCTCAGGTGCGCAGTTTTTTGCGATAACAATCGCGCATCGTGCGCATGTGCGCGAATCTGGCATTTCTGTTTTGTGCATGTGCGTGCATGCCTAGTGTCTGCATAGCACCCTTCAATTTTTCACTATTTTGTATAGTTTTTGACCCTTTATGAATGCTTTTGTGTTAATTCAGGTCTATGGATGACTTCATAACTGTTTGACGATGCTGAATTCTTGTAACCATTTGCGGATGAAATTTCAGTGATAACAGATGCCCCCTGATGGATGAGGTTAGGAGCATACGTATAGCCAAAATTCATTAATGTTTCTTCTACTGAGAGTGCTGTTGTAAGAGACAAAAATAGTGGGATTGTCTAGAGCAATCCGTTGGAGGGGAAAAGGAACCTGTAGAACCCAACCTTCCATGAGGTGTGTAAAAAAGGAAACTGTGTACAAACGAGGTGGGCATGCCCCATGCTCGTGTCATGTAACTCAAAAAAGAGGAATGAAGTGTTGGTGTAGACAACTGCAACACCCTCAGGGGTGGTCATGATAAATGAAGAAGACAATTCTGTGGATGAACATACTCTGAATAGTAGGCAGTGATAGTTGTAAGAAGTATCATGGATTTTGTGGGCATTGATAGCCCAACCAAGTTCAGAGGTCTTCAACAAGTAAAAGAACTAACTGCAATAGTCGCAAAGTAAGACCCACCGTAACATGAGAAAGTGTTGACATCGAATGTTATGGGGGTCAATGACAGCAGGGAGCAATTTTGTTTCTCCTTGTGCCATCCAAGATCTCTCATTGGATGGGTAATGAGAATCAAGATACTGTCGCCCTTCTTGAAAACCGTGTTGATGTCGACAAAAAAAGGGGGATGTGACTCCCAGAAGAAAATGGCTTTGTGAAATCTACTAGGTGAGGTTAGGAAGTGGAGGAGGTACATGGATGAAGTCAAGATGTAGGAAGACTCAAGACTGCCCTTGGTTGGAGTATATTTGAGATAAACATGGCCGCAAGCGTTCAACGAGGTCGAGTGTCAGGGGGACAACAAGACAGGGGATAAGTTGTGCCAGAGGTGGAACAAGGTGTACAAAATCAGAGGGCAGAGGTAAGTGGCCTGTGGGGTACTCTAAAGATATGGACGATGTCGTCAAGGGTGGATGATAAGTAGTGCCCCAACCAAGGGTGACATGGGTTGTGTTTGGCCAAAAAGGGAAAAAGGTCACCAAAGGTGATGACAAAAAGGTAATGTAGCTGCTGGAAACAAAGGCGTTTGTACAATAAATAAAGAATAATTTGGGATAAGTGTACAAATACAGAAACGGGTGCCCCAATGTGATATGGTTGGCCCGGGTAGGACATAATGTGCTCGGAGAACTGATGGAGGCTGGGGGCCCCATGGGTGAGTTTCTGTATGAGGTAGGTGAAATGAAGGGAATTTTGTAGATGGGCAAACCGATTGTGGATGAAATGGAGGGTTCATGATACTGCGGAGGTGCAGTCCAAAAATAAAACCATGAAGAGATAATCTAGGAGTCTGTTAGGAAAGCTAGCGAAATGAGGAGGAGTATGTGGCTGGTTCGCGACATGATGTAAGACTATCGGGACTCCCATCCCTAAAGGGGTTTGAAAAACAACATGAGTGTCAAAAGTGAAAAAGGGTGCTATGAATGAGACAACTCAAGTGGGTAAGAGTGCTACTGGGTGACAGTACCGAAGATGCAAATGGAGGTGTTGGTACTGCAGAGCCGGAAATGGGGATCCTAGAGGCAAATGTCAAAGGGTGTGACTAGAAATGTAAGTGAGATTCAGAGGGAATGACTACATACCAGTGCTGAGTATATACCTGAAGGGGGGTTGTGTTGATGTATGATGACCAAGTACCTGCACACATGAAAACCAAATACCTGACGTGAACAATATTTGAAGAGAATCAAATATATGAGCATGTATTTGATAATTTTTAATATGCACATGCGTACCTGATCAGGGTATGAAAAATGGCGTCCCGGGGGCTCAGGATGAAAAGAGGCCCAGGGATTGTCGTGATGTAGATGACGAGATGCTGATCCTATGGCTGAAGATGGATCGAGAAATGGACGCTCGAAGCTCCCAGAATGGTGAGTGGAAGTTTGGCAAAAAGGCCTATATATAACTGTAGGGCCCACATTGCCACCTCATTTGTACTTGCTGCTATAGTGAGTGGATGAGAAGAATTCAGAGGAGATTTGGAGATTCTGGGAGGACAAGGCATCTGATCGAGGACCAACGATCTTCAGGTTAGTGGTCTGATCATTCTGCATAGAATTAGGGTTTCATTTTTTGGGCAGGGGCTGTACGGAGGGCCATACAGAGGGTTTAATGAGTGTGGGCCCCACGTGCACGAGCGATCAATAAGTAGGTGCACACACATGCGTGCCTGCCCACCGGATAGGCGCGCATGGGAGCGTTGGTAAGGGGGTAGAGGGCACGCACTATGTCTGCGCCTGTCAGCTGAACAGGCGCGCACATGTGCATGCATGTAGAGTGAATAGGCGCGCCTGAGAGTGCACTTGTGTAGTGAACAGGCGTGTCTAAGAGCGCGCCTGTGTAGTGAATAGTCACGCACCCATGCGCCCCTGTGGGGTGAACAGGTGCACACGTGTGCACGCCTGAGGGTTAAACAACTGCACCTTGGAGCCAAGGTTGACGGGTGTAAAACTTGTCTTTTTTGATGTTGTTGATGGTCCATGTGGCTGACTTAGGGCTGTTTTATGTGGTTGCAGGTGAGCTTTGTGAACGATGTCAATTAGTTGGTGAGAGCGGGATTGGTCCTAGCTGCGAGGCGCTGTGGCTATTTAGGAGCCAGGTGTACGTGCGACTTTGGGAGCCTGTGGGTTGCTAAAGTTCTTTGAGTGCCCATTGATACAGTCGCGGGATTATCTCTTGTAGTTTCTTATCCGGATGTGGAGTTCGAAGCTTCATTGCTTCATAGTGAGGGGAGAGTATATTGCCTTCACTATGATGGAGGATGTATATTTTTTGACTGGGCTCCCGTTCTGGGGAACGCCCCTAGTGGCGGAGCCGGTGCTACCGAGGGATACGCCGCTAGCGATGGTTGGCCGGAGATATTGTTCGGGGCTGAACTTTATGTCTGGAACTATCGTCAACATTGGGGCGATGGATTGTTGTGGGGTAATCTACCCTACGGACTAACAAGCTAGGGCTTTAAACTTGTATGCAGATCATGACCCTTAAGATTTAACTTTTAACCTTCTACCCAAAATCTCAACCCCTTTTCTCAGGCAAACACGGGAAGAATGAACTAACCTTTTTATCGATGGTTGAAGTAGATCCTCCATTGAGTTGTTATCTCCTTGCTGTTGCTGCTCCTTCCACAAAGCTTCCTGCAATCAAGACAAAACTATGCATGCATGCTACTGATCTACTAGGGGGTTAGAGAGAAAACATAAATCAAATAACATAGATGAGACTCATGTATTCGGGACGGGAAAAGTATCTTTTTTCATTAATCTCAATATGAATCAACTTAAAATGATTTCTAAGATTGGCCACCGTTCCTCGATCCTGATCCTGGGCTCTTCCTCTTCTTTTTGTCCTCCAACTGCTGCTGCATGAATTTCTCCTAAAGCTTGAGGCGAGGCTAAAGGGTTGGGACAAAACTGACTTGGCAATTTGGCAGAGTTTCTTTGCTATGATTTT
>JASDQU010212040.1:0-10613 GCA_032191745.1 Picea mariana | reverse complement strand
ATATGATCAATGGTCCTCAGTTCATTTTGGGAGTCATACCCATCAAGAAATGAAAAATATCAAGCATCGCAAATAGTGGATAAAGGCCTCTCTATCACAAATAGATGGCCAATATTCCATCGCAATAGGAAACCTGATCAAGGTTAATCAAATAAGAAGTGCCATGAATGGTTGATATTCACCCATCGATTAAGATCAATAGCCTAGAAAATCTCGCAAGGTCTCATCTTGTTGAGGATTGGGAAAAATGAAAGCATTGTGAATGACAAATATTCACCTTGCCAAAACAAATCAATGACTCAAAATTAATTCTAGTAGGAAAGTTGATCAGGGCCCTAAAAATTCTCAAGGGTCATGAATGGTGAATCTTCACCTTGCTCTTTTAAATCTACAGTTCATATCATGTCACAAGAGATGGGTTCATTAAGGGATAAAAAATATATGTCATGAATGGTGGAGATTCATCCCATGTAATAAGATCAATGGTTCATATTTCATTGTAGGGAATGGGAGGAAATATTGTCCGACAACATCAGGGAAATCTTTAGGGGCTAAATTTCTCCCATGGGCTAATTTTCCATGTTTTCTTTCAAAAAAAGATTCACTAATTTCCATCTTTTTCTAAAATGATTCACCCAAATTCTATAGTATAAAATTATTTTACTCTAAAAATAACCATAAATTTTTAGAAACTATATAAAATCCTTAGAAAGTTGAATATTTTTACAAAAATATCACCAAACATTTCATGGTTCAAGTTTTAAGAATTAGTAAGATTCATCAAGGTTTCTATACTTTAAGACAAATATGGATCCTTAAAAATTCCCTTACCTAACATTGTTTAAATTCCACGAATAGTCGGTATCTCATTGGAATCTCGGATCAAGGCTCACAAACCTTTGTGGGTCACCCCCCACTAGTGTTAAGGGTGGCAGTGCTGCAAAAGGAGGAATATTAACCCATGGAGAATCTTGAATATCCACCTATGCAAGAATTCCATGGGGCCCCTCAAGGACCAAATCCCTCTGACCAATCTCAACCTACCTTGTATCCACCTTGAAAGAAAAAGGTGGTGGCTTACATACCAACTCACCATTTATGAATTTTTACGTGTAATTAATTCCTACGTGATGAAGCGTTCTACCATTAAATATAGAAAAGACTCATCTTCCCTCTCCCATTTTGCATGTGAATTTTGAGCGAAATAATCTCTAACAAATTCAATGAAGCTCTAAATTTCCCTACTATTGTGGAATAAGTTTATAACCTAACACCTTTGAAGCCACCACCTTTTGAGAAAAATTTATCCCTAGCATTCACTAAGTGAGTTTTTATCTACGACACCACTCTATTGTTTCTATTTTTTTTTGAATTATTTACACCATATTGAAGGATGTTGAGACCTCTTCAAGAGAATTCTCTTCCTATTCAAATGGTCGTCGCTCAGACATGAGAAATATGTCTTCCTTGAATCCCCCCCCTTCATGCATGAATTTACCAAGGTAACCACCCCTGAGATCTATTCCATCACCCCTCACCAAATAATTGGGGCCACCTATGGCTAATTTGTATAGGGATAGGGGAGAAAAATTTACTGGGCCTTCGAGCTAGCCTTACCCTTTCCTCAAGTTCATGGAGATATATGTTGAGAACTACAACCCTTCTACTTGGTCTATCATTTATGAATATGTTAAGATCAATTTTTTCCAAAACACTACCAATTCCATCTTTATCCTGTTAGGAACCTCTATAGGCACCATATTGTTATCCTTACAAGTATGGAGGAATAGTTATACGGGCATGTTTGATGAGAAAAAAGAAATCCATATTCAAAATATTGTTATATAACTAGGGTGTTGCTCAAATCTTTTCTTCCCATTTTAGAACTAATAAATTCACTAAGTAGGTATAATATTCCATTTCTTACTTCACCTTGATCCTAGTACGGGATGATGATTCTTTAGTAGATTGAAGCATAGTGGCCATCCTTGAAATTTTTCATGGAAACCCCATCTTTCAAATATGTCAAGGCCATAGATATAAACATGAGAAATCAATTAACCAATTTTAAGATTGATAAGTTGTTTTTCTACCCCTCATAATTGGTATATCTATTCATTTTCTATCAGAGCCACACTTTGTATCACCTAGAGATACAATAGTTCAAAGATGTCCAACCCACTAAGTGTATTGACTAGCTACCATCTTTCAAGAAGGGTGAACTAGGATCTTCCATGTTTGACTTCATAAACAACTTCGTGTTCACTAATTTCATAGTCATAATAGAGAAAGAGCCCAAAATAATGGCTGAGAATATCTAACCCTGCCTACAATCAGGTGATGATCACAAGAGAGGTGACTAGTATTTTAGGAGAATATTTCATGGTGATTGGGATGTACAAGATTCAATATTATCCCTACATCCTAAGCTCCTTACTCCAATAATTTTTATGTTGTAATATGTCAAGAATTTGACAGAGATTGACGAAATTCATTTTCTAAAGTCTAAAAGGAAGAGTCACATTAACTATCCCATTGTCATGGGAGACTATGTTTTCTTAGATAATAAAGGTGGTGGGTCAGATTGTGAAGAAATTTGACTTCTTTCAAGATAATCCCTGAAAGTATGACCCACATTTCACCATCTCAACAAAGAAAGGGAAAAAGAAACAAGAGTCAGATGACTATGAGAAGAGACCCTTGTATGAAGAATGTGTTAACAAGACTCCTTGATATAGTTGAAGGCCATTTTGGAGGTTGATGCAGACCTTGCTAAGGCCATGTCTAAATCCTTCCCTAAACCTCAGCTCGATAGACCAAAAGTACCATATTATTTCACCTTCTATAGGCCCAAGGATGCTATGGTCAACAAGGAAAAGATGAAATTCACAACCTTATCTAAGGTGAAGAGAAAGGAGATAATGGAGGACAACTTCAACAAGAAAAATATGGAATAATAGTAGAGAATGAGGCTATACCTTGGGGTTGAGAAGGTTTCTTATCACTAAATGTTCGAAGATGAGAATTTCCTCACATTATATGATGAAGATAAAGGGAATGATAAAGAAGAGGAGGAGGAGATAGAAGAAGTATCAAAGGAAAATAGACATGACTCAGTACACCTAAAGAGAAAAGGAGGGACATGAATATTTAGTTGCAAAAATAACCACCCCTACCTTGGGAGAAGCCCAAAAATATGACAAATCTATGCCCATATTGATTTCCATGGAATTTAAAGGAAATAGATGGATATGGAAAGAGGAACAAGATAAAAATAAGCCCCTCATCATGGAAGAGATACCCAAGGGTAGGGGTTGATATTGATGCCCCCATTACTAAAAAATGGGATTTACCACCTACCTTTATCCCCCTAGTAGATCAAAAGGTTGAGTTTGAGAAGATGATGGAGGTTTTGACCCAAGGAATTCCTTTTAAGAACCCCAAACCACCCACTTCTCCTCAACAACAGAAACAAAACATGTAAGAAGAATTCCAAAAATATCTAGCATAAGTAGGGAATGAGGAAAATAAGATAAAGGAGGAAGAGAGGAAAGAAGAATGGGTAGAGGTGGAAGAGATAATGGAAACTGAGTAAGAAAAATCAGAGTTGGAGGCCAAAGAGGTAGAAGAAAAGAGGAAAGAAAAGGTAGAGTCAAAAGAAAATAGGAAATCAAAGGTGATGTTGCCCAAGACAAGAAGACGGAGAGGGATAATGGTTAAGATAAAACGGATTATGAGAATAATAAATATAGAATAGAGTTATCAGGAGTAGAAGAAAAAGGTGAGATTGAAAATACCACATATGAATCAAGCATACCACAGTATGTTGAAGAACCTTCACCTTCTATCTCAATTTCTCTTTACCCTTTCACATTATCTAGCATTATTTCTCTATATATACTAGGAGGGATGCGTAGAACACCTAGTGCTAACACCTAATATAAAACCAATCAATAACCCTCATGGTTTGATATCATTTAGCACTTGGACTCTTGTGACCCTCTTGAGATAGTTAGGGAGGAAAAGAAAAGGAGGGTCACAAAGATACTATAGCTACAACATAAACCTTTGATTCCATGGATTATCCCAAAATCATTCCAAATTACAATTTAAAAAATGAATCAATACACTATAACCACCTTATATCCCCTAGTCAAACATTCATATTAAAAAATGGTGCCTCAAGACCCTGAGGGTTTCCCAAGTCAAATTTGAAAATGTTGACTTACCTCCCATGGATCACATTTGAATGTAAAAGAGCTCTAACAATATGGTGTATGACAAATATGTGAGAGGTGACCATTCAAGTGAGGATTTCAAGAAGAATCTTGAATCTCTAATCACCAAAATCATTTCTTGACTACCATGGTGTTGCAGCCACAACAATTCCCATTAAATTTTTCTAGCTTAGGAAAATTCAATGGGACCCCCTACTAAATTTCTACCTGACCTAATACCAAAGGAAAATCATCTTCTAAGGTTTGGATATCATGAGTCGTGGGGGTTCTTCTTTACCTGTTATTTGTCACGTGAACCTCTTCATGTTCTCTGAATCGTCATGTCCAACTTCTTGTGGGGACTTAACCCAAACCTTCCAAGCTAGTGTGAATCCTCAACCAATTGATAAAAAAATTCATATGCAGATCCTTTATTTGTGTTTCTTACTTACCCTTACCCTGAATAATCCATGCTTTTGTGGGAGGAACCTTGCAGAGATTCCTCAACAAGTCCTCTAACTACTTTTCACTATTCACCCACAACCCATGAAGCACAACCTAATGGTAACTCTCTCACGAGTATTTCAAGATGAGAAAACCTATCTACTAGATGTCATAACTTCCTGCAACCTTCAAAGTGCATGCCTTTGCGAAACAATCCCTCATGAGCATCAGGTCAAACTACGTACCAAAATTTTCTACCTTCTTGTAGGACACATTCCCACATAACCTGAATTCCTTTTTCATAGAGGTATGATAAGCCTAAGTCATATCCGCATCCTGTTTTTTATCGAATAAATGAGGTGGACCCCATGAAGTATCACAACCATTGTGTTATTATCCACCTGTTTATTAACCTGCACGTCACATTCCACGAGGATCTGTGGAGTTGCCAATGTAGGAGATTTTTACTTGGCAACCATGATGAAACTCCTTGCACATCTGCGAGCTGCGAACCACAAAGGTTATTTCCCCACAAACCTAGTGTATTCTAAAAAAGGCGCTCAATCACTTTCTTTTTCCACCTATGAAATAATTAATAAGAATTAAATTCATTAATGCCTCGACGACTAATGGGTTGGGAAAAGGTTGAAGACTTGATCATTCACACGATCTATATTAACAACTAGGGATATACAAAAGAAAATCATTGATGTGTCATATCTCTCAGGACATTGCTTAATATTTTTGAATTGAAGTTGTGTGTTTATAAACCTAAAGGAACTTACATATTCGTGAATACCACAGGTCATAAGAGAAAGGAAATGTTTAAAGTTGCATGGCGTAGAGTTATAACTCCATAATCATTTTATGGCACCTCGAAAAATCATCACATATGAAATGATAGTATCAGATACCAGTCACCATATCATCATTTAGGGTTGTTTCACATGGGAAGAGATATACAACATGTTCTGTAATGGGAGTTCCTGAAGAATGACCTAGACCACAGAGTATATCATAACATACAAAAAAGAAACATGCATACCGTCATTGCTCAACCAACAATATTACCCTACAATGAAGTGCCTAGGTGGGCTTATGAGAATGTAAACAAATAGGCACAAGCCATCACCAACAAGAAAGGAAATGCTATAGCCCCTTTGAATCGAGACAATTTTCACAACATCTACAAGCTACCGAAACCATTGGCATCTCTGAAAAAGGGATTCCTGAAAAACTTTTCTAAAGAAAAGTTGAAGCCTCTTGAGATTCTTTGGGACTAGTGGGACAAAGAAACTCCCTTTTCCTCTAAGCTTAGGAGGGTATACAATACCCTGTATTTCAAGCCACCATATCATTTTCTAATTGCAATGATATGTAGACTATATGGGGAAGAGAATTGCATACAGTTTAAGCAAGAATAGACAGTCATAGCTCATGTTGTGGCAAAAAAGGGAGAATTATTCAATTGGGCATCAATCTTATCGGCTAACATCTTCCTCAACATCCAAGAGACCTGAAAACATGCTCAATCATGCTTTTTCTGTCTGACTTTCTCACTGATGTTATTTTCACATATGTCCCTAACCCATAAATGAACTGGGACTAGAATTTGGAATCACCCTTGATTCATGTATATTTCTCTGACTCTGGACAAGCCGATATCAAAAGTACTTCTATAAAATGTGTTATTACTTTACAACACCATTGTATCAATTGTTTTTCGACCAAACCTTGCAAAGAATATTAGTGAAAGTGTTAGAAACCCTACAGGAAATAGAAAATTGGTACCTAGAGAAGAACTATACCTACATTCATGTCAATAGATGTAATTCCTTGCCACATCTGTTACCCATGTATGTCTCGGATAATCTTTTGGCCCATGAGGTGGCATACCAAACAGTGGAAGTAGGTATTGTTATCACTCCAAGAAACTCCTTAGGGTTGTAAACTAAGGATGCTTGGTAACTTAAGAAATCAATAATCAATGTGTGTGGATCAATGGGATAACTGAGGATGGCTAANGGTTATTTCCCCACAAACCTAGTGTATTCTAAAAAAGGCGCTCAATCACTTTCTTTTTCCACCTATGAAATAATTAATAAGAATTAAATTCATTAATGCCTCGATGACTAACAGGTTGGGAAAAGGTTGAAGACTTGATCATTCACACGATCTATATTAACAACTAGGGATATACAAAAGCAAATTATTGATGTGTCATATCTCTCAGGACATTGCTTAATATTTGTGAATTGAAGTTGTGTGTTTTATAAACCTAAAGGAACTTACATATTCGTGAATACCACGGGTCATAAGAGAAAGGAAATGTTTAAAGTTGCATGCCGTAGAGTTATAACTCCACAATCATTTTATGGCACCTCGGAAAATCATCACATATGAAATGATAGTATCAGATACCAATCACCATATCATCATTTAGGGTTGTTTCACATGGGAAGAGATATACAACATGTTTTGTAATGGGAGTTCCCGAAGAACGACCTAGACCACAGAGTATATCATAACATACAAAAAAGAAACATGCATACCGTCATTGCTCAACCAACAATATTACCCTACAATGAAGTGCCTAGGTGGGATTATGAGAATGTAAACAAATAGGAACAAACCATCACCAACAAGAAAGGAAATGCTATAGCCCCTCTGAATCAAGACAATTTTCACAGCATCTACAAGCTACCGAAACCATTGGCATCTCTGAACAAGGGATTCCTGAAAAACTTTTCTAAAGAAAAGTTGAAGCCTCTTGAGATTCTTTGGGACTAGTGGGACAAAGAAACTCCCTTTGCCTCTAAGCTCAGGAGGGTATACAATACCCTGTATTTCAAGCCACCATATCATTTGCTAATTGCAATGATATGTAGATTATATGGGGAAGAGAATTGCATACAGTTTAAGCAAGAATAGACAATCATAGCTCATGTTGTGGCAGAAAAGGGAGAATTATTCAATTGGGCATTGATCTTATCAGCCAACATCTTCCTTAACATCCAAGAGACCTGAAAACATGCTCAATCATGCTTTTATGTGTCTGACTTTCTCATTGATGTTATTTGCACATATGTCCCTAACCCATAAATGAACTGGGACTAGAATTTGGAATCACCCTTGATTCATGTATATTTCTCTGACTCTGGACAAGCCGATATCAAAAGTACTTCTATAAAATGTGTTATTACTTTACAACACCATTGTATCAATTTTTTTTCGACCAAACCTTGCAAAGAATATTAGTGAAATTGTTAGAAACCCTACAGGAAATAGAAAATTGGTACCTAGAGAAGAACTATACCTACATTCATGTCAATAGATGTAATTCCTTGCCACATTTGTTACCCATGTATGTCTCGGATAATCTTTTGGCCCATGAGGTGGCATACCAAACGGTGGAAGTAGGTATAACAACAACCCTGCAAACTGTGGACAAGAGAAGTTGGCCAAACTTCCCAATCAAGTCGTGGAAATTCATATTAACAAACACCTTGCATGCAAGGAAGTAGTTCATAGYTGTTAAAGAGTTTATTTTTTGTATAGGGACAATGAAGAAACATGACCCCATAAATGTTGTGTATAGCCATTACAAATCCCTGAATATGGTGCCCCCCTTCGAGAATGAAATAAGAGAAGAGGAAGAACTCTTCCTCGAGGCAAGGTCATGCAAAGAAGTGTTTTCCCATGTAGCAGGCACAAACCATGTTCACTCTTTTCTGGCAAAACAAGAAGAAAATAAAATTCAATTCCATGAACAACTGTAGAAAGTAATAAAGGACACTCAGGAAAAGATGGATGTGGATGAAAGATCCTAGAAAGAGAGAGAAGAAGAGGTGCTAAAACAATTCTTTGATGCAAAAGAAAGGGACAAACAAAATAAACAACAAGGAAAATCACCTGAAGAAGTTAAAGTAACTCGTGATCTAACGTACCCAACCACCCTCAGGTTGGCCATGCTAGTCAGTAACGTACCTAGCCATTCACAGGTGTTAGGATATTTAGACACTTAGGATTTAGTTAAGATCTACTTGGTCTAATATATCGTTAGGTAAAAGTGTGTTTCTTAGTGTGTTTCTTTAGTATGCATTGGTATGCATTTATAGTTAGGAAATCCAATGGTCACGATATGTTCCCAACATAGAGTGATCCGACGGTTCATACTCTCCTCGATCTTAACAACCATTGATACATGGCCTAACACCCGATTGGTCCATGATCTCTATTTAAAGAGCATGGAGGGTCGTTTGTCGATGATTGATTGTGAGAAACTCTATTGTAAAATCTCTTTGTAATATTTTTCTTTTGCATTAATAAACTACTCCAAGTGGTCGTGTTGGCTAGGGCTATGGATGTTTCCACATAGGGGTTTTACCACATGAAAACATCAGTGTGTCGATATTTGATCTGGTTATGTGAGTGGTTACTGAAGGTGTTCTTCCTATGTTGGAATACCTGTGTTTTCGAGCATGGTATCAGAGCTTGTTTGAAGACCCACTCCTGTTGTAGATCGAGATCGTGATGCTGAGTTGCCTCATCTCCATTTTCTGTCATTTCCGTACATTTATGGACTGATAGGATTGTTCCATTGCGTCCGGAGAACTCATTTCATTCAGGAACACTTTTCGTTTCACTCGAAAAAGTTTTTGTTTTCCCAAGATAAGACCATTACAGTCAGATCCAGAGGTGTAAAGCTTGAATACGCATTTTTTTAATTTTTTCAAAGTAGTATTTTGGTTTTATTTCGGTTTTGCATTATTTATTTTCGAGTTGCTACTCTTTTAGATCTACATATTCTCTTTTCCCAGCGCCCTGTGCGATCTTGGAAAATTAGAAACAAATAGGAAAAGGTGCAGCTTCCAGGTAAGCTAACCGAGATCTAACCCTTGTTGTCATCGATAAGCAAAAAAAATTCTTGTGTGAAAAAAGTTTTTTTTTAGCACTCTCCAAGGCCGTCTTCAACAACAACAATCCTCCTTCTGAACATTGCAATATGTTTTGCTACACCATTTGGTTAAAACTTGCGTTATTAAATAAGAGGTCTTGAGTTCAAGTCTCTCTTTTGTTACTTTTTTTGAAAAAGTTCATGCTAAAATTGTAAAGTGTATTTCACTTCAAGTATAAAAGTGAATCACTCTCAGTAGATTTAATATTTTATTTTAGAGTTATTTGTTTTGCATGTAGTTTTTTTGTTATAAAGTAACTTCATTGTAAAAGTGATCCCCACTTCTCTTTATAAAAGTGGGTCACTTCATAAAGCAACTTACACTATCACGTGGTCAGTTAGTTACTGTTTATGCCTTTTTTTAAAAGGGCATAACTCTCACATCGGAAGTCCGTTTTCACTGTCGCTTTTTTTAAAACCGCATAACTTTTCAAGATCTTTACATCCAGATCATTGGTTTCAGTTTTTAAATCCACATTATCTTCATATTTAATATGGCTTCTACAAGTAATGTCTTGTTTACCAGCAACAACTACTTCCAATGGAAATCTCATATGGAAGATTTATTAAGAAGTAAAGGCCTGTACCGGATTATCTTGGGAAAGGAAAAAGCACCCACTGATGATGATAAGAAATTCAAATGGGATAATAGGAGTGACGAAGCACATGGACCAATCAGAATGTCCATCTCTTCTGATTTAAGGTACCACCTTCAAGAAATTGATGACCCCGAAGAAGCTTGGGACAAGATTGAATCTGTGCTTGGTAAACTCAATATTGTTTGAGCACAACAGTTAGAAAATCAAATACTAGCCTTGAATCCAAGTGATTTTTCTTTCCTTGGAGACTATCTATCTAAGTTTAAAACACTCAGAATTTTATGTGAAGAATGTAAGATAAAAATGGAGGAAGAGCGTTGCATCTATCTTATTCTTTCTAAGCTAGGTAGTGCATATTTTGTGTTTGTATCTACCTTTTATGCCATGAGAGAGGCT
>JASDQU010212039.1:0-16977 GCA_032191745.1 Picea mariana | reverse complement strand
TCAGAAAAAAAAAAAGCCTAGTTAAAAAAAAAATCATTTGAAACGGAGTTCGAGAAGTCAAGATATAGACATTTTAAAATATGCAATTTTTCAGGGTTTTTTCTACGGAAGGTGACGCGATTTTTTTTATTTCTGTAGCATTTGGAGGCCGAATTTGCCCAAAAAAATTACAGATCTAAGTTCCTCTCAAAATTTCACCCAATTTCAAAAAAAAAAATCATCTGAATCGAAATTACGAAATTGAAGATATCGCTAATTGAAAATCATCTATTTTTCGGGGGTTTTCATGACAGCGGCGGGACTGCAGAGTTCATAACTTTTCATCGAGTGCTCAAATTGATACTAGATCAGTGTCATTGGATAAATCATTTTGAAATATTTATTTTGGTATATTTTATGTGGTGTTTCCAATGGATTTTTAGTCTCAAAACCTCAAGGAAATTCTACACACAATTGAAGCATTCAAATCCCAAATGCATGACACATTGCATAACTTTAAAGTAGATCTCAAGGATGGTTTTCATAGTATTCATGACTCCTTGGAGATCATCCAAGAGAAATATAATTTGGTGAACATCATGAATGAATATCATCAAGAAGTGTATGCTTGGTATGATTTGGAAGATGATTTTGATGATTAGTATATGGATAGTTGTCATTTCTGGGATGACAACCACTTCCATCTTTTATTTGATGAATCTACTCCACCTTCTATAGAGAACATCAATGTGACACATTAAGAGCTAGTTATGATTACCAATGTCCAACCTGCATATTCTACAATGGTATTGTTCCTTCTAGATTCATCTTTGACCCTTTCCCACTATGTGGATGAATACTCTTATTTGGATCCACATGATAGGTGCCAGTATTGGGAGCATCATTTTCAATTGGTTATTGGGTGTCAATATCTTCAACGTGGAGTTCACATGAGAACTTGGACATGGGACCCTAGTTTACAATGGTGGTTGGACTAATTCAGCATGGTAGCTTTCATTTCTCAATGGGACCTGGGTTCTCTAGTCTACTTTATCACTATGGTCCAAACTTATCCATGGGACCCTGGTATATGGTTGTAAATCAAGTGTTGAGGACAAATATTTCATAAGGGGGGTGGGATTTTAGGTAGATAGAGAGGTAGTGGAAGGGGGGAGCAGAGGGACCATAGTGATAATAGTGGAGGCCATTCAATGTAAGGTGGACTAGGTCCACTATAGTATTAAATAAGGACCACTATGGTAGTTAGATATAATAAACGTAAGAGAACTTCTTAGAAAGTTATACTTCTAGAAGGTTCCTTCTGTAGAATGTTCTTAGGTGGTTAGTAGCACTATATAAAGGGGTTCAAGAAATGTAATGAGACATGAAGAGAAGTATTGTATTGTGAGTGGTAGCTCAATAGGAGGATGCCCCCTTGAAGAGGCAAGTGAACAAGAGAGGATCCCTTCCATAATAAGATCCATTGTATGGTGTTTCCCTACCTCAAGGGTTTCTATAATAAAGTGGTGGTTTTCTATATTGTTCCATATATCTTGTGTGGTGATTGTATTCAAATATCTTTGGTACTATTGTGGTATTTTGTATTCAGGTCTTTGGATCTTAACAGTTTTCCATCTTTACCTCACTTTTTTTCAGTTGTTATGCATCTATAATTATACATGAGTACCTAACATGACTTCATATTATTGGGATGCATCATTGTACACACCCCAGTTGTGTTTTAGTGGGGGTGTTGGGGTACATTCTCAACTACATACTTAGTGACATACTCATTTTTTCCATTTTTCCTACAATTTAGGAGGCTCACTATTTATAGAATGTCTATTTTTAGCCGGTGGAATATTATATTTAATACCATGGTTTTCCAAAACCATGGGTTCATAAACCACCATTAGGAAAATTCCTATCCTTTAGCTACCATTAGGCCAATTCCTATTTTTAGACACCATTAGGAAAATTCCTATTTTTTAGCTACCATTAGGCCAATTCCTATTTTTTAGTTGCCATCAGGAAAATTCCTATTTTTTAGGAGACAATTCCTATTTCCTTAATTTTAGGAGATATTTCCTATTTCATATATATATAGTTCATTTTAATAAGAATATTATCCTCCTAGGGAAGTGCACAGTACCCATCTAACTCACTTCACTTATTTAGTGACTTTCCATAGTTAGCAAATTCTCACTTAGTTAGAACTTTAGTTCCATTCTTGGACTCTAGTATTATTCTAGGAGATTTTTTATATTATGGAATGCATGTTGACTTCATGTAGAGTTATCACTAAGTTCGAACCTATATTTTTTACATTTTCTTATTATTATAAATTTTTGACTTTAGTTCATTTTTGCTCTTGGGAGAAGTTACTTTTTAACTTGAGCATGCACATGGAAATCCAAACCTGGTGTGCATTACTCCTCATGTGGAGAGCCCTATATATTTTAATCATTATCAAGGATTAATACATTGTGATTAGAGTTGATTTATTAGTCTCTTATGTTTCAAGATTGATTCTCTCTCTCTCTCTCTCTCTCTCTCTCTCTCTCTCTCTCTCTCTCTCTTTTGCAATTAGCTAGTGTAGTATTTCCTTCTCACAATTAGGTATTGGATTGTGGTTTAATCCTACACGATGCTGAAATCTCTTGGAAAAATATAGGCCTTGGAACCTTGCACCATCCTTGAATTCCCTTCCTCATCAATACATGTGAACGCCTTATTATAACAATCTAAAACAACATGATTATTTTCTAGCCAATCCATACCAATCAAGCAATTATAAGACACAAGCAGTATGATGTTTAAATATTCCTTAGTGTTAGTTCAATTCATATTTATAGGGAATTATTTAACAAGCTCATTAATTCTTCCCTTGGTTCCAGTAGCTAGTTGAACTAACCAAGACTTTTCATGCTTAGATTTCTTCAATTTAAATCCTTCAATTATCTTTGGATATATATAGCTATGACTAGCTCTAGAATCAATTAAAATAGCTATGGGACTATTATCAATATTACCTTCTACTTCAATCATGTGGGATTGATAGTATGATTGTATATTGTCCAAGGTTGCATAGATCCTTGGCATGCTTTTTCCCATGTCCTCTATTGTCTCCTCCTTCTTTACACTATAAAAAATATTCATCTTATCTCCCCATTGAGGAAAATATTTATACATATGATCTCATTCGCATCCCCAACACTTTATGGGTTGTTTCTTGTTCTCTTTCCCTAGAAATTTTTCATTTTACAATCACCTTGAGATGGCTACCCTTGCTGATATGATTGAGATCTATTTTTGATGAAAGATGGCTTGAATCCTTTCTTCCTTTAATCCATATTTCCTTTCTTCTTGTCATCCCAGGCCCTTTGGAAAGTTGACTTTCCTCTATTCTACTCATACAAATACTTGGCCTTTCTTATGTCTTCTTCAAAATTATTGGGTTCATCAAACTAAATTTTATCCTTGTAGAAGGATGGTAGCCCACTCAGGAACCTCTAAATTTTTACCTTCTAATCTATGATGAAGCTCATGTATTTGAGAAGTTCCAAAAAAATCTCTCATATTCATCCATTGTCATGTTTCCAAGTTTAAGTTCAAATAAATATTGCATATTCTTGTCATATTATTGTTTTAACAAGTACTATTGTTGAAGGTATTTCTTGAACTGCTTCCAAGAAATTCTCTTCTCATCAAGGTGCTTAACCTACTTTAGCCACTCCCACMAGATAGATACCTTCCCTTGAAGGTGGTAGGTTTCAATTTTGGCTTCAKCATTTGATGATTAGTTATGCAATTTGAAATATTTCCTCATTCCCAACAACCATGCTTCTACATCTTCACCATTCTTGTTTTCCCCATCAAATGATGGTGTCTTCATTTTCCTCAATTCTTCTTGCAAGCTATTTGACCCATGTCTCCTTCTCTGATGTCTGACAAGATATATACTTGGGATTATTTTCTACCTTGCATTTGCATATTTTTTTTCCTGGTTGAATGCTCTAAGGAATGATGATGTTTGTTCCTACTAATACTCCTTTATTGTCTATATCCTCCATGATCATCTCTCCTATCGTGAGACCTAGACACTTCCACTTTCCTGGCACTATCTTCTTGCCTTGTTCTTGAATATTTGTTGACTTGCTTTTGCAACATATTTATTCTTTGGAGTATCTCCTCTTGATATTTCATGATCCTTTCATTATCATCTCTATAGATCTACAATTCTTTTTGCAAGCTCCTCATAGTTACAAGATCATGCCTATCTCTTCTTCCATTAGACTCGGTCTCAACATTACCCATGCTGACATGAAAAAATCTAATTTATTCTTCATGCCTATAAGACCCTTGAGCATCCTCGATATCTCTATTTCTCATGTAGGAACTAAATTCTAATTTTTTATATCTCTAATTCTACAAGAATGAGCATGCAATAATTGTTGTTAGAATTAAGCATATTGCAAAATATTTATTAATTAGATTACATATCATTATTCATTTTAAATTATGAATAATATTAATGCACCACTCCCAAGTATGATTCCTTAAATGCATTACTCTCTGAAACATATTTCCTACAGTTGTACTCATGCCTCAATTTGATTTCTAAGAAAAAAGTTACAACATCCACATGCTGCAATTTCCACTCATTTATTGCTACATCACTCTATTTTATCACTTTCTGAGTAAATATAATGCCCAATTAAAAATTTTGGGATGAAATATGTATTATAATCTTCAAAACCTTTCTAACAAATATTGTTTTCTCAAAATCGATCTCCAAGCTGAAAGTTATGGTTCGGGGAAGTTTAGGTTGTTTTACCCAATTTACCCATGCATGTTATAGGTGTCTTATTTATCTTCCTGCACGTTTTTAAGTATTGATAACCCAAATATGACTCCGATGATGGCTTATTTGGGTTACAATATTTCCATTTACTACTCCTATTCCCCAAACAGAGTTCTGAGCATGAATTTATGCCCTCTAAAAGTAACTTTGGTGCCAAAACGTTACCCTCATTGTTTTGGTTGTAACTTCCTCATATGAGCTCTATTTTGTGAACCATTTAGTTCATTGGATAGATATATTTGAGATATTTTATTTGATCTATAGAGATAGAGTGTACCCTAGTACACTCTGTTCTCATGGGTTTAAACTACCTAGAAATGTCACTCAGGGCCTCAAAATCGTCTCGCAAGTTCATGACTTGTAAAAACCCAAAACAAATTCTTAAAAAAATAATTTTTTTACTACTATAATGACATTTTAAATCTAAATCATTGATATCAATTCGTGTGGAATCTTGTTTTTTGATTCACACTCCATCATCCATTGGTGATTGATGTTCTCCTTTGGGAGCGCACAACGTTTTCCCAAAAAAGTCAACCTGATCGTTGGACATCGAACCAACTCCCCAGTGACCAATCGTGAGTCATTGACCATCAGTCCTTTTTCCTCACAAAACAAAATATTTCCCACAAATATCTTTGATCCCCAATCATCGTAGATCGACCATTGGTTAACTCCTTTGGCAACATCCTTGTTACAAAGTCATCGAACTCCTGACCATCGACAATCAACCACCCTTTTCCTGACATGGAAAATATGATGATGTGCCATGAAACATGGATGTTGATATAGCATGACACATGGATGTTGATGTCATCATCCTCTTTTCCTTCATCGAAAATCGACCACTTCTCTTGGAAGACTTTAAAACACTCCACTAAATTTTCTGACACTCGATCATTGGTCATGGACAATCAACAATTTATTTCAAGACAAATGGAACTCTTCATCAATTCCACTGACCCTCGATCATCTATGATTGATGATCGATGATCCCCTTTGGAGGCATGAAACCTTCGTTGAATTATCTTGATCCCCAACCATCTTTCATGGGCGATTTTTATTGGTGAACTTTGACACATAGAAATTTTGGCTAAAATCTACCGATCCCCAACCATCTGTCATTAGCGATCGAATACTTATTTTGTCCAAACTCAACTCTTCACCAAACTCTTCCATTCGACTATCATCCATCGGCAATTTCAACTAGAAAACTTCAAACCCTCTACAAATATCATCGATCTAACCATCGATTGTCGGTGAAGTCTTTCGATGAACATGCAAACTTAAAAAAAAAATCATCACAATCCAGGTGAATATAGGTCGTCTATATATTAATGAAAATTATCTTGGCCATTGGTTCTATTCCATCTCCTCAAGGGATGAAATGAACATAGGTCATCAATCTGATCCATTTCAAAAACCCTCGAAATGAATCATGGCCATTGATTTGATCAACCTTTCAAAATGGTTGAACCTTATGGATTTTTAAATTTATTATGAAAAATCTCAACCGTTGATCTCAAGATCAAAAGAGATCTCAGTTGTCGCTTTGCCAAAGTGCATGTAACTCTACAACAACCATTAGAACTCAAAATTTGACCATTCCTGAGTCAAATTTGGCTCCGCAACTTTCACATTAATTTCATTAAATTCTCTTAAATAGTTCTGATTCATTATAACATGAATCTTTGACCACAAATTTGTGGATTTAACTCTGATTTTATCCCAATTTTCCCCCAAAATTGCATAGAACAAAATCTGCAACAACATATTTACTCAAATTCACATTGTTTGGCCCATACGGGTCCAGTGTTGAATCAGTAGCTTTGATACCACTTTGTAACATACCCAACTCCCAGCTGGGTCACATCACTACTAAAAGAACCCAATAAAAATTCCTCATACTAAATCTAAATGCAGAAATTAACATACAACATGAAATACAAGTTCATTCAGTTTCCCAAGTTCTAAAAACTATAAATACAATTGCTCAACTGTGCATAGAAAAAACTAAATAACATACAATATCATTCAACCATATAAATAAGTATTTAAATGCATAATTCTTCCCCCAACAATCAATAACAACCAAATATATTTCAAATTAAATTGCATAGCAGTTGTATCATCATTATACATGAGTAAACACATCAAATAGAGCACTTATTTTATAAAATGTGAAACCCGTTGCAGAGGATGGATGGTCCTCCCAACCATAGCCTTATTTTTTTAGTTCTCAAGATAAAGACTCCCCCGAGCTGAGGCTATGAATCCACAAGAGATGGAGGTCCCTAAGGTTGACTAATGTCCCCCTTTCAATAATTAAACTCTCAGCTAATTCTAGTCCACTATCACACTTCCCCTCAAGCTGCACAACCCAAGGGATGAAATCCCCCTTCACTTCTTAGAGTACCTCTAGCCTCTCCACTCCCCTCCATGGATTCCATCATAGGTTGGAAAAGAATTCTACTTGTTGGGACTTCAAGAGTTCTACAACTGTAACACAAATTCTCCTAGAAGCCAAAACACATGCTTCTTGGATGGATTTTGAAGAGCTCATCACTCCTAGGCACCAACATCTTTCTCCATGAAATTACAACTCCAAAAAATATCCAAACATGTCCACAACAACCACCTTGAAGCTCCCACCCTCAAAACTCCATCGTTGGCTAGAAAACTCCATGTAAAAGAAACTCTCTATGAAAAAACATGAATTTCCAAAATCTAGTCTCCTACCCATACAAATTTCCTCCCTTTCTCTTTCTTTCTTGAATTTCACTCTTCCCCAAGCTAATTATACTCATCCCCAATGCTCTAAATAACTATGGGAAGTGACTCTCACACCAACTCTCTTACATGAATTCAATGATTTGTCTCTAGAACACTCAACAACTAATGGAAGGTTCATGGTAAGGATAATTTAGAGAAAAATAGGAAATGAGTTTTGGTTTAATAGATATGGGTAACTCTCCCCCTTGGACTCCTTCCCTCTCTTGCAGATACGTATCACCAAAATATTTGTTCATTTCCATATGCATATTGTGATACATTTTATTCATTATATTTCATTTACATATTACATCACTTTGTCTCTCGGTCATATGTTATATTTACAATATACATCACTTGGCTCTCGACGATATATGACATCTACAATATATATTGCTAGTTTAGGTTTTGAAAATGGGGATGTCACACCACCTTTAAACTCAGAGACAGAGTGATTGTGGTGTTTAAAATACATGAAGGAGAATTGTATCCTCATACATTTAAATTTCAATTTGAATGTACAAACAATGAATCAGATTATGAATCATCGGTACAAGTGTTAACACTTGCTCAATAGATGTAATTCATTGGACTTGTAGTAATGGGAGACTTTGAGCTAGTGATTAATCATGTCTATAAAAGGTATAATATCAAGAAGGAAAGATTGAAGCCTTACACATGAAGTGTTTGAGACCTCATTCAAACATTTTATTCTTTTAACATAATATTCATACCAAGAGAAAGGAACTAGAAGGATGACTCATTTGTAGTTTCAACCTCACTATTCAATCTTGATTCATCCTTAGTCCATGATTCGTTTTGGGTCAAGATGATTTTCCATCCATCGTTGCCAAATAATCAATACTTTTGGAAAGTTTTTGAAAATGAAGAACACATTGCCAAATTCCTTATGGCAGCAAAGATAATCAAATAAAACTCTAAAAAAGTTGATGCCTTAGAAAAACACAATATTATGATAAGTCAAAATTCCCAGATCATAGAAAGGATTCACATTTAAATGGTCCAGTCCTTATGGAATCTCCTTTTACCAGATACAATGAAATATGGAAGGTTAAATAAGTAAATAACCTTCACTTAGGAAGGTGCAAGTTACCCAGAAGGCTAATATTGGAACTCAAGAAAGACCGAAATATTTAAATTTGGGAAGCACTTGTAACAAGGATGAGGTTGAACAATACATTAATATTTTCAAAGAATTTCAAGATATATTTGCATGGAAATATTATGATAAGTTAATTATTCAACATTTCATACGACTAAATGAGAGTGTCAATCCGGTTAGGCAGAAGACAAGGGTGATTAATCCTAAATTGAAGCCTATGGCCAAATTAGAGCTTGAAAATATGGAAAAGATTGGAATTATTTTTCAATTAGACATTTAGATTGTATCTCAAACTTGGTGACCGTCGTTACAAGGAAGAATGGAGAGATATGCTTCTGTATTTACTATCAGGATATTAACCAAGCATCCTTAAGGGATAATTATCCTTCTCCAAACATGGAAATTTTATTACGACAGGTAATTGGTTGTGCGGTTATGTTTATTCTGGATGAATTTTCAAGGTACAATCAAGTAGTCATAGTAGTTGATGATAGGAACAAAACAACTTTTACAACACCTTGGGGAACATATGCCTATGCTTGAATTCCCTTTGGGATAATGAATGTTGGTGCTACTTTGCAAAGATTCATAGATAATGTATTCAAGGATATGTTAGGAAAAACAATGGTATATTATCAAGATGATCTTACAATTTATTCAAAACTAAGAGAAAAACATTTTAATCATCTCAAAGAGTTTTTTGAATGATGTAGATTATATGGCATATCCCTCAACCCCAAGAAATGCATGTTTGTAGTTTCAGAAATAAAATTATTACATCATATTGCAAGTACATATGGAATATGTATAGATCCTAAAAGAATCAAAGCCATAGTCAAATTGAATCCTCCTATAAGTTAGAAAGTTGTTCAGTTCTTTTTGGAAAAATAAAATTTGTTTGAAGGTTTGTTCCAAATTGTTAAGACAATAAACAAGTTATTGAATAAAGTTCAAATTTTTGAATGAAATGATGAAGCAAAAAAATATTTCTCAAATAAAAAGTCAGTAATTTCCACTGCTCCAGTTCTGGTTAGCCCTGATTTTGACAAAAAAATCATTTTGTATTATTTTCCTTCAGAGGAAAATATTGTTGTTGTATGTACCCAAAGGAAGGACAAAAAGGATGAAAATCCAATTTCTATCATGATTAAATATTTACAATAATATTAATTGAAATATTCCCCAATGAAAAACAAAGAATTTTCCTTGGTCAAATTTATCTCTTATTTCAGAACCTATATCTTAAATTCACATGTAATTTCTTATGTATTGTATCCACCTACCAAAATTATGTTATCTCAATAGCTTAGAGAAGSAATATGGGCCAATCAGTTGGTCAAATTGCAAGAATTTGACATAGAAATAAAGATTCTAAAAGTTTTAAGAGGCCAAGGATTGTGCAAGCTAATTGGTGGAATTGAAGCGATAAACAATCATACTTCCTATATGAACATAAATATTTCTACTTAAAATGAAATGGTGGAAAAATCTAAATGGTATATGGATATTATTTTTTATCTAAAATATGGACAGTTTCCTATTGGGATGCCAACAAAAGAAACAAGATCTTTGAAATTGAAATCAAATTATTATGTACTAATTTTTGAAGTTTTATTTCAAATAAATTTCAATGGCATGTTGTTGAGATGTCTCAACCTTTCAAAGTCTAGTAAAATTTCGAAGGAAATGCATGAAGTTGTTTGTGGTGGACATTATTTTCCAATGGTAACATCACATAAAAGCTAGTTTTTTAGAGATGTACATTATTTTGTAAGGAAATGATTACCATGATAAAAATATTATGGCAAGATGAAAAGAGTTGTTATGCCTTTGAAAAGTATTGTAGTAGATAGTCCTTTTATAGAATGGGGGTTAGATGTCATCGGTCCCATAAATCCAAAATCTAGAAAAGGCCATTCATATATATTAACAGAAACTAATTACTTTACAAAATGGATTGAATAAATAACATTAAAGGAAGTCAGTTCRGAGAATCTTGTCTAGTTTTTACAAGATAATATTCTATCAAGATTTGGTGTTCAAAAGAAATCCATTATTGATAATGGTTCCATATCCGTTGGCTCCAAGTTCACAACTTAATGTGGTAAATTTAGTATAACAATGGGGAAATCATTAAATTAMTACCCACAAGGTAATGAATTAGTTGAATCAACTAATAAATMTCTTATACAAATCCTCAATAAGACAGTTGTTGCAAACCAAAGAGATTGGCATAAAATATTGTTAATKTTTTGAGGGAAAGWGAAATCRCACCAAAAAGAAGTACTGGACATTCTCCAATTTATCTAGTCTATAGAAAAGATACCATACTACCACTACATTTGGAATTAAATGCATTATCCATGGCCACTGGAATCGAAGATGAGGAAGGAACTACACCCTTGCAAACACATTTTTATCAGTTGATGCAATTGGAGGAGAAAAGAGAATAGGTAATGTTGAATATACAGAAAAAGCAAGAGGTAGTGAAGAAACACTTTCATCAAAGTACCACAATTAAAGATTTTCATAAAGGCCAATTTGTTTTATTATGGAACAAGGATAAAGAGAAACCATCTCTTTACTCTAGGTTCGATTCCTTTTGGATTGGTCTTTATCAGATTGAGAAAATTTGTGGTTTCAATTCATATTTACTAAAAGGCATGAACAACAAACTTCTAAAATTGCATGTAAATGGGTAGCATTTGAAACATTTTTTCCTTTGATCATCCCATTGGTTCTAAATGACCATTGTACCATATATCACTCTGAACATTCACTGTTCATATCCATTATTTGTAAATAATTTTTTTCGACTCCATGCCCAATGATTAAGGCCTTCCAAGTTATCAACAACCCATAGGGAGTTACTATCCCACAGTCAGAGTTGAAGTGCTGATCCATTTTCACGTCTCAAACTTGTATTTTATGCTTAAATTATGCTATGCATAAGAGCCCTCCTTTCAT
This sequence comes from Picea mariana, assembly GCA_032191745.1. Taxonomy (NCBI): domain Eukaryota; kingdom Viridiplantae; phylum Streptophyta; class Pinopsida; order Pinales; family Pinaceae; genus Picea; species Picea mariana. Next base: position 5,272 of record JASDQU010212039.1, on the reverse strand, counting down.
CCCAATCCATAATCCTTCGCACCCCTTACAAGTTCCATATTTTGGCATTACTTTACATAATAATTATACACTTTCAACACTTAGTCCTTTTTCTGACTTGCACTATCCAAAGAAGTATTGCATTAAGTTCATTCTTGGTGCCCTTCATCAATTATATTCTTTTCACTCTACATAGGTAGTCACTTTAATTTTCCTGCATGAGCTAACACCTACTCTATTTTTTAATTTTGTTTCATGTGGAGAACTCAAGACCACTTCTATGCAACACTTTCTCTCCACATTAACCTTTTTCTACAACAATATTTTCCATGGATTAACCCTTCCCACATAAATCCCCCACCCCCCACTATCCTGAATGACCCTATACTTAGCCATTAATTGAATATGTCCCATGTGGAGAACTTGACAAAAATACAGTTCTTTTCATGACTTCATCTCTACATTTAAGTCCTCACACATGACTCACTCCTCCATAATTCTTGACACTCTACATTCCTACCACACTAAATGTCCCATACTTGTGTATTTCCAGCTAGGAAACCTTTCACAATTTTCATTCTCAAGGTGGTTTATGGTGCATTTATGAAGTCCCAATTCACAAGGAAAAAACAATTTTTAGAAGTAAATGAGGCTTAACTATCACGTTTTCCCAAAGATCATTTTCTTATGAAGGATAATTACTATTAATATTTCACATGCATTTTAGAGAAAATTGTAAATATTGAAAGGATGTTTCATAAAACATTATTAATAATCTTAGCCTCTTATCAATTAAATATACACATAAATCATATTAATAATCTTCATATACTTAATTCCCTCACTCACTAGGAAAAAAAAATCATTGTTCTACAACTTATCATTGATATTCCAAACTCACCTCAGAGGAAAAACTCATTATTAGTATTTGGAAAACTAGCCTAGCTAAGGCTAGTTGCATTCCTGAAGATTTTGATTTCAGAGAAATATTTTCTCGGTGCAAGTAAATTGAATCGAAGCACATAATGATTCAAATTGTTTCTAAAGGGAGGAATATAATTCTATTAACTTTAAATGTATTCAGTAAAATGTTGTTACTCTCCACTCTAAAAAAAGTTCTTAGACTTCTAGATGCTAACTCTTTTTTGAATGCACATGGTGGCAAAGTGAACTTGTTGAAGGACTTCTTGGCACCATCTTTTGTAGCGTTATCCCCTACAACTCATATTAACATATGCATTTTATTTGATCCCTACCTATGTTTTTATTGTCCTTTCTCATGGATTGTGGGATAGGATTCCTACATTCTGAGGTATGTTCTGTATGTATTAAACTTCTTTGTTCAGATGTTGTTCATCTAGGCTTAAATCATTTTAAATGGAATTTCTTATCAACTTACAAATTATATGAAGATAAAGAGGTTTTTCATGATCTCATATTTGGTATTTTCTATGGTGTACTATAATTTATTTGAAGGATTACCCTCAAGGGGTAATGTTGATATTGATCATGACCCTATTCAATTTTGGTACCCTCTATTATGGAGACATAATGCTCCATTTCATTTTTTCCAAGTACAAGATGAATTCGTCAAGGAATTTAGACACGTTCTTATTGGAACACAACCGACGAGACTTATATAGGAAGCCTTGTATTTTCTCAAAGGAAAAATGATTTACATATATGAGGAAGAATCCACTTACATTAGGTTGTACAAGTTTTAAGGAAATCATTTCCTTCTACTCAACTTTGTTTGTGATAGATATTTTGTTGCCAAAGTTTGTAGACAGTATAAATCCTAGTCTTCCTTCTTTGAGAAGAAAAGGAAGCATCGATTTATCTCCTTTCCTTTCCATGTCGCTGAAATTTCAATTAGATGCCTAACCCATTTGGTTGAAACTATTGAATTATTGAATTCATTTCATTTAAAAAATGTTGAATCCTTCAAAGGTTTTGACCCATAATGAATCTTTTCTTCCCATTTATCTTCAATTGTTTATGGTACTTATTTTGCAAGAATGAAAGAAATCATATAGGGGGCTAGTGATAATGACCCCAACACTAGTAGAGAAATTTCCAAAAAAGAGAAACAAGTTTTTAATGATGATTTGGTCACAAGGCAAGTATAAACAAAGGGATAAATTTGTGACTAGTGCTCATGCTAATTATACCCCCTCCCCCATAAGAGTTATGCCTCTACCCAAAGAATCCAAGAGACTAATGCAAGTAAAGGAGAGAATAATGAAGGATGTGCAGGAGGAGGAGATGGAAGTGATCCCCATTTTTTAATATGAAGAAAGAACACATAGTTGGACATACAAAAAGAAAAAGAAGCACTAGAAACACAAGTGATGAAAACTCTCAAGACCCAGGAAATGTTTTAGATAAGATGGAAGTTGATAACAACAACCAAGTGTGTTGTTAGGAAATAATACCCTACGGACTATCAAGCTAGGGCTAAACTTGCATGCAGATCATGACCCTAAAGAAATCACTTCTAACCTATCACCCCAAAACTCAAACCCCTTTTTCACATGCAAACATGGAAAGAACCTACTAACCTTTTTACTGATGTTTGGTGTAGATCCTCCATTGCGCTTTGTCCGCTTTCTTGCGCTTCTCCTTCCAAATACAATCCTACAATCAAGACAAAACACTATGCATGCATGCTATTTTTCTACTTGAGAGTTAGAGATTAAGCATAAATCGAATAAATTATACAAAACTCATGCATTGGGACGGGAAAAGTATTCTTTTATTAATCTCAAGATGAATCAACTTACAATAATGATAGATACCGGCCACCGTTCCTCGATCCTGATCCTGGGCTCCTCCTCTTCTTTGTCCTCTAACTACTTTGCTTGAATTCTCCTTAGGCTTGAGGAAAGGCTAAAGGGTTGGGACAAACGGATTCGACAATTGGGCAGAGTTTCTTTGCTATAATTTTCCCCCTCCAAATAGTACCCCTACCCCTTCTTTTATAGGCTAGAAGGAGCTAGGGTTTTGGATGAACTCTCATTCATGCATGGCCGGGAGTTCCAATTAATTGACCCATATCTTTTTGTCCCATCGGCAACTTTCCTGTTTTTTTGTTTTGTTAGGTAAATGCGGGCTGTAGTGGGCCTGCTAGCATTTTCCCGTGGGCTGTAGTGGGCCTGCTAGCATTTTATTTTGGATAAACATGGGCTGTAGTGGGCCTACTAGCGTTTACTTTTTAAAAATGGAGTTTTTAGAAGAGTTTTTCAGTAGTTTTTTGGCAAAGAAGGGATATGAGTTGGCCTGATGCCAGGTAAGCATGTGTGCTACAATTTAGGGTTATGATAGATGCCCCCTAATGTGTGAGGTTAGAAGAGCATCTGATGGCCGAAATACATTACCAATCTTTACCAATCTGTACTAATATACTGAATGAGTGAGCCCAGGAATCAGGAATCAGGAGGTGTCGTCTGCAAAAAATATCAAATGTCTCACCGAGGCGGGCATACCCATGCTCGGGATAAAATAGAACCATGGCTACCAATCAAATACACTGTAGATCCATGTCAAACAACTATGAAGAGTAGCCGCGAATAATACACAGTGGAGCTACATCTCGAAATTAGAAAGATATACATATAAAGTATCCATCTCCCAGAAGTTGATTCGGCCTGATGGCTGTACTTCAGAGCTCGAGTGACAACTTCAAAATCTTCTAAAACTCGGGTAGGAGTGTAATATGAGTGTATGAATGCACTACCCAGAGGTCTTCGATGGCTCTTCGGTTATGGACTTGATAATCTTGATGATCGGACTGAAGGATTCAGTGATTTCGAATAAAGACTTGACTGGACGTTCAGGATGGTCGGGTATGCAGACAAGAGACATATTGCAGAGGGGCCGACTCAAGCTTTGTGACAAACTTCCCTTGGACAATAGCATGACAAGTGATAAGACTCAGGCAGCATATCTGTTAATCATAAGTCTACGAAGAAGGAGGCAACGCAAACTCTCCATATGTTTGGAAGAGTAACCAAACGGTGGAGGACACAACTCAATATAGTGAGCAAAGATTCCTAAGGTCGTACTACATCCCCAAAGTCTGATGAATCAAACGGACAGATGTGATTTATCCAAGGGCGACTTATGATGCTGCCAATAAAGAAAATACTTTTCCCATCCTCTTTTTGGGGTATATTTGATTTTTTTGTTCTTTTTGATGATGTTGAAAAAGAATAAAGGAATATTACATTACAGTGGAAGAACGAGTATAACAAACATACAAGCTCAAGGCACAAGGACAACACTGATGTTCTAGGGAAATGATACTCGGGAAAAATCCTCCAGTGGCCAAAGGTGTTAAGACGCAAAGTAAAACGGTTACTAGGCTAATGGGTAAAGGATGCAAATGTGGTTGATAGAACACACAATGGTAACGTCCTTCGATGTAAGTTTAACGAGCCCGGAGAAGGAAAGCTCGGTGATTTTTCATATTTAGAGAGTCTAAAAAAGCATAAAAGGAAACTCCATTGGGGTACCTTTTTCGTCAATAGTCTAGTCGGTTTGAAAAAGGGGTAAACTAGCACCGATTAGACATCAATTCAAAACCATTTTAATGAGTGTGACAAGGACAAGATCACTCGGCTATTTTTTCAATTTTAAGGAGTCTGAAAAAAGCTTAACTATGGACTCCGTCAGGAATGTTCTTCTGGACCATTTTAATGAGTGTGAAAGAATAAGGTCACTCGGCGATCTTTTCAATTTTAGGGAGTCTGAAAAGAGCTTAACAATAGACTCCGGGGGGGCTTCTTTTTCGTAAATTTAGTCCCTCAGGCCCAAAAAAGGGATAAAATTATACCCGAGGATACTCTTCTAAAGAATGGAAATTCAATAGAGTATTCCTTTGTTCGTATAGTTGACCATCCGGACTGAAAAAGGGGTAAACTACTGTCGGACAGACGTGACTTCAAATTTCAGTTTAACGAGCGTGAAAGGTCATAAGATCGCTCGGCAATCTTTTCATTTTTAGAGCGTCTGAAAAGGGATTAAAAGGAGACCTGTTAAAGGAATGTTCTTCTGGATCAATTTAACGAGTGTGAAGAAACAAGGTCGCTCGACAATCTTTTCATCTTTAAGGAGTCTGAAAAGGGCTTAAAGAAGACTCCATAATAGTTACTTTTCTCAGTTAATCCGGATGAGATCGAAAAGCATAAATGTAGTCTCGTAAGATGTTGCTTTCAGATCTCAAAGTGAGCTTGGAAAACAACAAAGTTAGCTTATGATAGACTCTTTGTGGGTCAATGCTTGGCATCTCCTC